>VYZU01039632.1:109482-240050 GCA_013401355.1 Ceyx cyanopectus
TAAACATTGAATCTATAAAGTAAAAGGCAAAAAAAAAAAAATAAATTAAAAAAATTGACACAGAATATAACGAAAAAAATCTTACATGTATTCTCTTATTTCTCACTACACTCACAGGAACTTCTGAGCACTTCCCTCCTTCACAGATCCTGGAGATATATGAAGTGGGAGAATAAAATGCAGGAGTTGTGCACAGGCTACAATCCAGCAAGTTCACAATCCCACCTGAATTTCATCTAGATGTTGCTAACAACAGAAGAAAGGATTAAAGAAAAAATAGAAAACAGTCTCTTGGTTAAAAGACAACTGAGCTTCTAGCCTCCTAAGGACAACAGAAGTCAGATGCTCTACTTATGCAGAGGTGCCCTGTCATCTAAAGCAAGATTCATGGTGAGCTTAGGGATGGTGTGGTTTGGAGACAGGGTTGTTTATCCCAGGCTGCCAAGGGAAGACAGAGCTGCCAAACATATGGTGATATTGCTTCTAGCACAATTAACAGCTTCAGCTGAGACAACAGAACCTACTCAGAACTATATTCAGGCAGGCAGGAGAAAAAAAAAATCATCTTGCTCCAAAGACAAAGACGTGCACCACAAGAACTGAAATCACCAAGCAGCCAGTCTCAGAAATAGGAAAGACAAATTTTGGTGTGCAATTTTTTAGCCATCCAAACCTAGGAATGGAGTAGAAAGGGGTCAAGGATCCTTATGGCCACCCCCCAATGATCAGTGATCAAGGATGCACAGATGGGCAGTCACTAGAGAGCATCTGATGTGCAGAGTCTCAGTGGCACGGTCATTGCTGTGCTTGTGATCTTGGGCAAAGATGGAGCACATGTTCACATGGGAAAGGCCACCAGCAGCAGAGCTCCTTGATTTCAAAGACCCAGGGCCTGGTCAGTAATCACAGTGATTGTTAGAAAAAGAGGCAGTTCTTAACAGGGTACAAAGCAAAAAATATCCCCCCCCAAACAGAGCTATAATTAAAGTAGAAGCACATCCAGGCAGAGCTGGTCATTCAGCCTTCTCTACAATCCATTTAGGCAAATAAAGAATTGTTCCAGGAAAACTACAAACATTCAGACAGTTGTGACCCCATAAAAACTCAATTACGTAGGAGTTAACGTCAATACAAAACAGCTTTTTTTCATTTACTGTAAATCTCAGTGTTTAAAACTGAGTTCTCTGCCTGTAGAATATTAGACAACCAAATATGAACTTTAGACTTTTTAAGGGAGGCAAAGGTTCTCTTTTGCCTTCTGTTGAGATTCCATCTCCTACCCAAGCAATTAGCAACCAGCAGCAAGGTGTCCTCTTCAGGTGCTCATCTGCACCTTTCTTTGAAGGAGAAACCAGAGCACTCTTGCAGGGAGCTGAGGCAGGACAACACCCAGGAGATTTTAAACACAGCACAATTTAAAACATACCAGTTTACACAGTGTCTTGAACCCAGATACACTCTGAAATGTGGGGCTTTCATTTAGGAGTTGCCCAGATGCAAACAAATCCACCTCTAGCTTCATAAACCATCTGTTGCTTATGTATCTCCACAGCAACACCCCCCATACCATCACAGGTCTTCTCGGATGTTAGTGGTTTTCTCTCATGGTTTGGGTTTTTGGCTTGTTTGTTTTCTAAACTGTCTAGGGCTGGCAGTAAAGATGACTCCTGGAAGACACTGTAAAGCAGAGATGGCCAGCCTTCCTAACCCCAACCAGCTGTATCCTAAAATCCTCACATGGCCAAGAAGAACCACAAGTCACACACCACGGCTCTGGAGAGCTGAAAAGAGCCCAGGAAAACTTTACAGGCAAGTGATGGCCAGTTAATCTGAAGTACCACTTGGGGACAAGGCTGCACTTGTCACAGAGACTGCCCTCAGTGACCCTCTGCCATCAACCTTAAGCACCCTCTATTTGAAGTTACTTAGACCTGAGGCTCTGAGCCAACCCAATGCTGATCATGAAACAAAACTAATGACTTCAATAGCTCACAGTCCACATCTGGTTCTGACACTACAAGCTGATTCCCTTGGGCAATGACTTCCAGGTTTTTGTGTTTTTTGGCTTTTTGCTTTCTTTTTGAAAGGAACGATTTTATTTCTTCACTTTTTTTTTTAGCATTCAGATCTACTGTACAGTGCTTGTTTCCTCTGCATTCCTCCTGGTGCAGTTTCTGGAACCAGCTTCATAACTCCCATTTCTGTCTGTGTTTGAAGCCAGTTTCAACCAGCCATGGTCAAACCACACCCCCTATGACTGCAGACCATGGAACGGGCAACTGCATCAAGCCCTCTTGCTAAAGCAGTGGTTTGTACCATGGTTGCTGGTTGATTGTTTGTCTGAAAATCCCTATCCACAAGAGACACTGAAATAGTGCTAAAAGGCAGGCTAGTTCCAAAAACATTAGGCTAGTTTGTGCTGCAGACTCCTGGACAGTGTAACTCTGTTGACAGATGGGATCCCTGACCAAAGCAACAATGCCAGCAGCAGCTCCTAATGTGAGGACAGCACCTTTACTAGGTTCATGGAGTGGTGTTAAGACACCATACTAAGAAATCTACAGCTTGGTTTTGTAAGATGAATAATCCTCCAGAGGTCCAGTGAAGATCTATTGATGTAGGAACTTCCCTAAGGATTAGCAAACTGAAAATCATGTTCAGTTTGGGCTAGCAGGGCTCCAGGTTCCCAATGCATGTGGGAAGGCAAAGGGGAAAGAGATCAAGAAAGACAAGTGTAATGAGTCAGTCTTTGGAAACCAACCTAAGGATCTGACTCTAGTTACTTCATTTACAGGCTGGTTCTAGAGCTGCAGCCAAAGAGCACTCAAGTTTCAAGCCTGGAAACCTGCCCAATGTTCCCAAGTCCACAGTTAAACTCACTCCCTTGGTTCTCTCCCAATGCTTCCCCTGCCCTTACTGAACATACTGGTCTCCAGCTCAGGAGTCTTCTCAGCTTCTTCCTTCACCCTTGTGGAGGGCTGAAGCCAAGGGCCTCTTCAGTGCCACTTACCACATCTCTAGGACTATCCAGGAAGAAGCAAGGCTCATGAGAAATTATGCTCCACGAGCCTGGAACCCCCTTCCACTTGTGCACAAACACAGCCACTGGACAGCCCTTCTTTCAAGCCCACACAAAACCCTTTCAGTTCTCATCTGAATCTCTCCACCAGTTCATCTCTCTGTGTTATGCAACTTGGCCTTCAGTTGGCTACCCAGTTAATCCAGCTTTCCCCACTCTGTAGATCAGCAAGACCTGATTTTTCTTCTACCTGCTTCTGCAAGTGGATATGTCAGGAAGAAACATTTGAGCTAGAATCAGATGGCAAGCAGAAAACCTCCAAGCAGTCCTTCCAACGTAGGTAACCACACTGGATGTGAATTGTTTTGCTGGAGCTGGGACAGCCACTGGTGTCTTTGTATCTGCTTTACTAGGAGCCAGATATGACTGATGCTCTCACCAGTGCAGACAGAGTGGAGGGACATCCATTAATGAAGTTACCCATTTGCCAAAGTAACCCATCACAAAACTCAAGCACACAAGGAAGCAGGGAAGTTTTATGTAACAGTGTTTGGCCAGCTCATGATAAGCACAGAAAGAGGGTAAGGTGCAAGAGGTGTCCCTTTGCTTACAGTCAGTGTGATGTGATAAGGTGGAGGGAATGGTCTAAATTGCTTCCTGAGATGGCTATGGCACTGCAGCTGGATCCCAGTGCTCTGGAATCAGTCAGCTCTTCTGCCATGCCATCAGGATTTGCTCCAGAGACCTGGGCTGCCTCAAATTCCACTTCACATACCTGCTCACGAGATTGAATTCTACTAATGGAATTGATTTTGTCAAAGCCTTTATCTTGCACTTAGCTCATGCAGGACAACTGAGATCAGTGTGGCAGCACCTGGGTAGGATACCCTGGCTTGTGTTGAGCAGATCAAAGTAAAGAGTTGCAGCATCCTCCTCTGGTTTTGGAGAAGGGATGGGAAAATATCTAGTTGTTCTCACAGAGAAGTGCTGCTGAAAGAAGACAATTTGACTCAAGCACTTGAATTTTTGCTTTTAAACAGACATGACTTGTTTTATTCCAGAAAGTCAATGCTTCCAGAAAAAAAATACTCTTTCGACCTAGATGACATAAAAAAGAACAAATAGCCTTTGATGCAGAAGTTCCTAACCAGAAACCTCTAAGTGAAATGGGAGGTTACCTTCCAATTTAAGTTGATTCTTCACCCTGGAACTGAAAGGCAAATCTCTCTTTAACCCCAGGCAATATCCTCACAGATATCCCACCAACAGAAATCAGACTCCCTAGCTCTGACCACAGCTGGTTGAAAGATATGTCCAGCATCCTCTTCTCCCTGTATCAGTAGCTACCTTTGGTGAACCCACAAGTTTCTCACAGCAGCTCATACCTACATGGGAGTAGATTCCAGTCCCTTTCTCCTGAGTAGCACAGGTAAGGGATTTTGGTCTAAGCAACTCAATATCAAGGTAGACTATATGTCAGATGAAATTACAGTCAAGGCCTGCCCTTGCTACTGGAAAGGATCTGCACAGACACATCCCACCTTCCCCCTTGAGGGCTGAAAAACAGATGCAGAAGATATCCAAGAGCTGGTGGTCTGCCAAGGAAGGTCAATACTGTGTTAAGGTGAAGGAGGACACAACTCCTGGCAATACCAAGCAGAAGAAAGCCTAACACAACATGGGCTAACTTCAGAGGCAGCAGCAGTTTTACATAGGAAAGTATACACTGACCCAATCAGTGTTTTCAAACCCAGTGTTGTGTAAAATGTTGTCTAACTTTTGCCCTACCAAGGTAAAAAAAGCAGGCATTGCTTCATGTATGCTAAAATATTTGACCATCAACTGCTTTTCACAACAGAAAATCTTTACCCTGAAACAGGAATCTTCACAAGACATTCATCTCCATCTCACCCTTGACATGCCCTGCATCACCTCCTGTGGTCTGCTGCATTTAGATGAATAAATGAGGAAGACAATCACACTTTTGAGCCTCAGAGACAACAGAGTACTAGCTTGTGTGACAGGAAACATCAGGTTGCTTGGGTAAAGCCTGAAGCACTTGGCTGATCTTTCCAGGGGAGCTCCATGGATTTACCAGCTAGAAACACAGGTCCACACACCTGTGGTCAACATCCAGTGGAGGTGAGGGCTCTGCTTTGCTCAAGCTTTGAGATAAAACTAGCCAGAGGCATCTGAGTGAGCTGCATGCTCAGCTGCACAAAGAGCTGCAAGTGTCCTGAAGCAGGAGGGGTTTCTCAGTAACAGCCTTCAGCTGGTTGCTAGGCTAATGCCCCCGTGTTTACAACCTGGCAGAAAATAAGTGTAGCAATTTTTAGCCTAATCTGTGCCTGAAAAGGTCTGATTTCCCCAGAACCCACATATAGGAGGTGCTGCAAAGTGAGAGCCCAACTCCAACCATAGATGTGGCTGCACAAATTCTGCCAAAGGAGGGGGGGGGAAGCCTAGAGAAATAGGATGCTTATTTATCCAGGAGTAAAAAGAGCCTATGAGATCAGTTACAGGGAACCTTGCTGCACTGACTCCAGCAGCTTGTGGAGCTGGGGACTGAGCAGAGCTACATCACCCAGCCAGTGGGAACAATGTCACACTCTGCTCAGACCACTGAAGAGCCCTTGGATACCTGTGAACTCATCTTCTTGCAATGCCCCCCAGCAGCATTTTGAGACTTGCAATGCCAAGAACCCAACCCAATTACCAATTTTCTTATTTCATCTGGCCTTTTAAGATTAAAGCTGGAGTTTAATTTGTCTTAGATCACACCAGTACCTGGCCACAGGGAACTGCTCATGCTATGACACTGCCTTAAGTCAACAGTTAAATCAGTAGCACTTCATTATTCCATATTAGTTGACAATTTGGCATCTTAAATATCCCTCTTTTACTCCATCCCCCTCCCCATCTCTAACCTTTTCCCCATCCCACTGCCCTGCCAGTAAAATGCAAGTATGGGATTCAATCTCTGTCACCAATTGTTCCCAGGGAACACACCCTCCTTCAGAGCAGGACAAACCCTACCTTGGTTGAGGTAGGTCAGGGTTTCTTCATGCAGCTTCACAGCAGGGGATGTGGCTGTGCAGAGGACGTACTGAAAGGGGGGCAGTTTGGCATCATTCTCAGGAGACAACTGGGGCTCTTCCTGCTTGAAGATGGGCAGTGCAAGGACATCTCTGCAACACACAATTCACACCCACTCAGTTACACAGACTTGATGGAATGTTCTAGCTTCAATTTGCACTTGATTCTCAGGCTTTCAGATAATGAAGATGGTCTCTGGAGGAAAAAAACAAAGTATGGTGGCTAAAAAGGAAAGAATTTGGCCTGTACAGGGTAACAAGGCATCTTCTGCCTCTAGGATGTCAGCACTGGACACAAAAGAACACAGCATTAGCAAAACAGATAATTTCTTAGTTTAAAACATAAATCAGATTTACTTCTCAGTTAAGTAATCTTCCTACTGAGGAAAAAAATATCAAAAATAGATTCTTCATCCTGGTGGAAGTACATTTAAGAGTTCTTGGGTTCTCAAAGCCTTTCAAGGGGGAATTAAAAAAAAAAAAAGAAAGGGCACTTCATTTTGACAGCTGAATGTCAGATTAGTCAAACATCTACAAGTGGCAGCCAAGGGTGAGGAGTAGACACAGCTCTGGTGTAAAAAGACACAGTTCATGAGGGCATGAACTGCTGGATTAATTGACTTCTACCATTTCCTTGCACTCCAATAAATTTGGTCCAGAGGAACTGCAGAGCTCATCAGCACTGGGCTACCTTCATAAATGCACACACAGGTGCTTCACCAGGACCTGCACATGGCCCCAGTTCTCTCTCCCTTTACGAGGTGTTCATTCTGCCCTACCTGCTGGTTTAGTGTCAGACTGATTCCACCCCACACTAATCCCCAAGCAGAACAGGTTTTAGCAAGGCTGAGAGTACCAAGTGAGATGTCAGGTAAAGCATCCTTATCTCAGCATGTCTGATACTGAAGAACCACATTAGCCTGTGCCACTAACACTTCTGACCATTGTGCCCACCTACATAAGCCATTAACATCCTTCCAAGTGAGGAGGATTAGGTTGAACACAAGCAGTTCAGAGGAAGATGTGATTCTTTTTTTTCTCCCCCAGACTCAAGATTCCCATTAGAGGCTGTAAGGTTCTATGCCTTTCAGTATTCCCATATACTAAAAGCTTGAAGAAAAAAACTATTCAGGAACATGCCAGCATGTACAGGCATGTTCTCTTTGGAAAAGGCATTAAGAATTTTTTCCTTGCCTGTTCAGTTAATGATCCACCCTGTGTTCACTTGTAGCACCCACAACCTTGAAGGCTGCATAGGTCATGAGTGAAACTGTTCAGCAGTTGAAGCTGAAGTGCCTGGTTCAGACACAGGTACTCCTATGTATGGCACAATAAAGGCAGAGAGCAAACTGTGTCATTCCAGATCCAAGCAGGAGAAAAGCAGCACCCATCCCTGTTTCCATTCTCTCTTCCAACCCCACCCCTCCCATACTGATTCCATGATACAATTCTATATTATCACCAACTCCAAGGCATCCAGCCCCATTTGCTTACTGACATAATCACAGCTCTTGCCTAACTGCAGCCAGAGAAGTTGGTGTTTCCTTTTTTTTTTATCCCCTTGGTGATGATTTACTACAGTAATGAAGTGACAGAAATGCCTGCAGTAGATTTCTGAAATAGATAACATTGCTCCACACACACACAGAGGATCTGATACTGCTCCAGAGCCATCTCACTCAGCCCAGATGCCAACATTTGCTCTTGGCACACATGTCTGCACAAGGCTATTGGAATGCTTGCTGCTTTGCATCTGAGAACAGGGCAAAAACTCCCAGAAAACAGCACACAAAACCTGGCCCAGGTTGAAAAAAAAGCTGAGAAATTCAGGCAAGGGGAAATCAAAATACAAATATCAGGTTTTTATCACCACTACACTTGCTGGAACAGCTGATCACTGAATACAGCAAATAGAGGAATCCATATTAAAACACTGATGAAGCCACACAACCACATTTCTATTCCTACAGCACTTGAATTAATGGCCAGTGGGATCCTTTACTTTGGATTAAGCCCTTCTGAAACACTTCACCTTATTAAAAGTGTTTGGAATTCAGATGGATGTCAGCAACAAATCGAGGCTTAAAGTAATTTGTAAACTACAGGCATATAAAACATCACTATATTTGCTCAACTCTCCACTCAAGAGCTGAAAATCAAGTTTTGGGAAGAGCAGACTTGCACAATAGTTTCCAACCTTGAAAAAGTGGAAAACCTTAACATTCCCCAAGTTTAACTTTATGCTAAAGATTTACAGTTCTGGTCTTAATCACTGTTTAATCCACTTACCTGAGAAAGGAGAAAGTTATCCAAGAGCTCAGTCAGTTGGCAGAACAAAGAGTAAATAAACTGGGTTTCCATTAAAAAATGAAGATCTAGGAGGATTTTTCTGTGTAATCATTTTGCTAGAACTACAACCACCACTGAGGCACAGCAGCATTTACTGGGGTGTCTCAGAGAAGTGCAAAATCTTTGACCTCTGCAAAGTATAATGGAAATAAACTTTTCCTACAGCTACTCCAAGGATTGCCCTACTGCAGCTTCATCTCTGGAGAGCCTTTAGTGGCTCAGCAGAATAATGTCCCTCTAGAAATGCACATCCTGAGAAATTCTGGTCAGAATTAGAGGGGTTTATTCAACTGACCTTCCCTGAAACACCCGAGGGAATTGCTGCCATAAAACTACTTCTAGGGCTGTTGAAAATCACCACACTGGCAATGCTCACTAAAGCTGAAGTTGTTCCTAAAGCACCAACAGGTTAACTTCATACCAACCACCTTCCTGACATCAGGTATCCTTTATCCCCCCAGCTAGCATCAAGCCAGCATAATTAAAGTGTTTTCTGGCCAATTAAAAGGAATTTGAATATTGGGCTGAAGCCCAACCCAGACTTGACAATACTGCAGCACTCACTCTACAAATCCAAGGGGTTAATGAAGCAGCCAGAGCACCAAAACTTCTCTGTAATGAAGAGCCAGTAAGCACCAGTATCAATGTTGATGCTCCTCTGCTACTCCTGTGTCCTCAAACTAATCAGGTTTGCAAGCACAAAGCAAGACTTTTACCACAAACAAACTCACTGAGATAGAGGGAGAAATGGAGAAGCTGCCAGACAGCAAGAATCTCAGTATTAGATCATTTGATAATGGGAAATTATTATTTAGACGAAATTCCTTTGTAAATACCCTGATAGAGAGCAGGAATAAAGTTTGCAGGTCTCCTTGAAAGGGAATTATCTGTGTCCAAAGTGCTTTAAGGGCCAGACTGAAATGTTCTCTCGACAGTGGTTATTTGGGGGTAGATTTTGAAAGCAAGGCTCTTGAGCCACAGCCTGGCTCTCCACTGCTGCCATTCAGCAAAAAACCCTACTTCAGAGGAGCAGCAGCAATTGACACCAGCTGAGAGCTCAACTTTACATATTCAGAAGAAAGAAAGAAAATATAATAATTCATAAGCCCCCAGCAGAAAGGAAACTCCCAAAGTCGTCTTGCTTTGTTGTCTTTTGGAAGGAGGAAATACGGGTTTGTGCTACACGTTACAGGCTATTGTTTAGCAGCCCTTGTGCTTAAATTAGGCACATTTAATTAAACGCAACTGTGCGGAGGCAGGAAAAAGCTGGTTTAGACAAGTTCAGAAAGTGAAATTCTGAGCTTTTTACCCGTCGTCCCAAAAATAAAAAAAGAAGAGAAAGAAATCCCATCCTGAGAAAACTGGATGCCCTCAGTTTGCCAAACAGACGCTTTTCCACAAGACTTTGGGACTCAACTTGGCAACCGTCGCACCTCCTGCCCTCGATCCGCGCTACCTAAGCCCGCGGGAAGGGGGAAGCCGGCAAAAGCCATAAGGCAAAATAGCGGAGGGATGTCTAAGCGCTAAAAGAAGGGAGAAATAAAATCGATATTTAAAAACTCAAGCCCTCTGTGCCCGAGTCAGCAGCGCTAACCCCGGGCGGTGCGGGTAGCAGCGGGGGCAGCCCAGGGAGGAGCAGAAGGCTCCGTGCCGAGGGCTCCGGGCACCCTCCCGTTCAGCTGCCCGGGGCGGGCGGGGACTCACCGCAGGTAGCTGCCGGTCGAGTGCTGGTTGTAGTGCTCCGGCTGCGTGTGCCAAAACAGCATCTTGAGGGCGGCTGGCGGTGAAGGGGTCCGGGGAGAGCTGGGGGAGACAGGAGCGGGGCCGGCCGGGTGGCAGGAGCGGGGCCAGCCGGGCTGCCCACGCCGAGGCGCGCCGGGCACGGCTGCGGCCAACTGGAGCCGCGGCCCCGGCGGCTGCCGCCGCTTTTATGGCTCAGCCTCGGCGGCCGCGGGTTCGCCGAGCCCGGGAAGCGGAGCCCGGCCGAGCCCTCCCCTGGCCCGCCCCGCCCTGCTCCGCCTCCGGCCCCCCTAGGGCGAGCCCGTGGCCGGGGCAGCCCCGGGGAGGAGGAACCGGCCCTCCTGGGGGAAGGGCGGGGGGTTTGGCCCGGGGATGGAGACGGCAAAGCCGTGGAGAACAGCCCTATGGAGAAGGGAGAAAAGCTAGATGTGAACTGGCACCGGGGGCTGGCAGCACAGCAGGGCCAACCGTGTCCAGAAGCGTGGGCAGCAGGGCAAAGGAGCAGAGTCTGACCTGTTAATGTCAACTTTAAGTCAGGGAGGCGTTTTACAGGCAGGAGAGTGAGAGACAAACTAATTTGCCGGAGGACATGCATGAAGACAGTGTCAGGGGTTAAACTCATCCCAATCCTTCTGTCTTTCTTACCCCACTCAGTGAGGAGTTCCAGTTTCAAGTTGCAGATGCTGATCCTCACCTACAGGGCTGTCCATACCCACCATGCTCAGGACATCTTTCCATCCCATCAATCCTTCTCATGTTTGATCTCTTGGGGAGGGGGAACAAAAAGGTGGAGGGGCTTCCCTGTTTGGGCATATCCTATTGTCTATCTACCATGGAAACAGACTCAGAATTATTCTGAGTCATTGAAAATCTTCCAAAAAGTTCTGCAGGAGAAGACTTCTAACCCACAAGTTTCCTGGTCAAATTACAGCTGAGTAAAAGGCTGTTTACTCAGGGTAGCTGTTGGCATAATATTATTATTTAATGCCATATTTACAGCCAAGCTAGTGGCATTTCTATGCCAGATTAATTTTTTATTATCCTGCTATGATTATAGAATATTGATATTCTCATAGCACCTATAAATCATCATGATTAGGTCAAACCCAAGAGAGTCAGATGCAGCATAACTATGGGCATGGGCAGTTTGTGTCCTGGCATCATGAGGTGAAGAACGAGGTAATCTGAAGGTTAACTAAGTAGCTTCACATATTGACAGAATCATGGTTGGAAAGGATCTCTAGGATCATCAAGTCCAACCTTCAAGAGGTGCTACGAGTCTTAAATTTTTTAAGATTATTTATAGCTGCTTGTCTCTGACATTTTCAGACTGAGAAATACCATAAATAAACGTGCCTTTATTCCTCTGTTACCACTCAGCCACCTGGATCTGTCAAAGCAAAATGGCTGGAGTTATCTTGTGGCTTAAATATTTTAAAAATATTTTACTCTCCTCACACAACAACTGAGCAGCAGCTGCTCAAGCCTTGATTAAGCAAAGTCTATATATAGCTCTTGGATAGACAACCAAGACAATGTTTGCTGAGGTGTCCAAGGACTTCTCTAAACTGTAAATATCCTTCCACAGTTGAAGAATAAAAAGTCCAGTGTAAGAGTAAATAACCACACTGTAGAAAACAAAGGTTCCCATCAAGTCTGGCATGTCAGTATTTTCTTTACTATCTTTCTAGAAAGTAAATATGTTGAAGGGAAAATTAAAAATAATCCTATTCATTTCCTCTTAGGCCTGTTGCTAAATGTAGAAAATAAGGTGAGATCCAGTTATTAATTTTACAGAGACACTGACAATTCTGTTTCCTAAATCTTCCTGTCACTCCCATCCCTTTCTTAGCCAAATCTGATTATTTGGGCCTGGGCACAAAAGTGTTGTCCCAGTGAGTCTGAGTTGTAGAAGTAATTAAGCACTTAATTTCCCCAAATCCAAAGGAAACAAAGCATCTCTACACCTTTGTGAATGCCACCACAAACATCTGAACTGCTTCTGAAAATTCTACCAGGAGCTTCTACATCAGCTAAGCAATTCTGTGTTCACCAAGCCCAAAATTAACCATCAAGGTTGAACATTACACTGTACTGAAGAGCTTCCAAAAGCTGCCATTAGTCAAGTTTATTCAGGGATTACTCCAGATCTCCTCGGATATATATACCATAGAGTTCTAACCTGTCTGGATGAACTGCAGGGATCTGAAATGGGCTGAGGGAAGACCTGCTGGGATGGTCACCCAAGCACTGAATATGCTTTAAGAAGAAGAAAAAAATCAGTATAATGCCTTTTTGTTTTGCCTGTGTATTTTAGTTCACAGGTTGCCACCCTCTGACTTAAATATAGTTCCCCTAAGGATGCCTAAGTAAACTTTGCAAGATAGCCAAGAAAAGTGGCTGGTTAATTTGCTCTACCATCCTTGGAAAACACTGAAGGCACCAGAAACTAGGAAGAAGGGAAACCCCAAGGTTTTAATCAACTGCAACATTCCGAGTGAAGAATAAAAAACAGCTTTTATATAACCCTTATTGTTCTCAGAGCTGGAAAATCATTGCTTTGCCTTTGGCAGGGTTTGGGACAAGCTTCCAGTGGCAAGTGCAGGCTTTCCTGGGTAGCCCATTGACCCCCTAAGGTCTCCTCATCCATCCTTTTCAGATGGAAACCAGGCTGGGTGGGTTCCCAGTGAGTAGCAGGCAGCCAGCAGCTCAGGAGGATGGCAACCACCAAGGGTGTGACTGTAGCCTCAGTGTTACAACTGAGGAGGAGGAAACTGGAAAAAATGAGAATGAACAAGGTCTGGAAAACTTGCCTTAGGGAGCTTAGTTTGGTTTCACCCAGAGGAAGATGAACAGGTGACTCAAACATGGTCTAGAAAGATTTACTTGGGGAAATCAACATTTCATCACAAATGCTCCTAAACTTCACAGCAAAGAGCCAGGGAATAAACACTGCAAATTAATAAACAGGCTAAGAATAGACTGCACAATTTAGCAAAGAATTAATCACCTACAAGTGAAGCTTTCCCAGATTTTGTGGTTTAAGCCCCTTTTTCCCACCCCAACTGTAAAGCACGACGAATTTTTCCTCCTCAAGGAAAAAAGTGGAGCAGCAAGGAATTAATTTCAGTCCTGTGGCCAGTTTGGCAGAGGAGAACAAAGATGCTCATGGGGACCCTTTCTATCTTCCTGATCTCTGACGTTGCCTCACCAAATGCTCCCAAATGCCTTCCTGTTGCAGTCACCTCTCTGAGCTACCTTGTGTGTCCCATTCCCTGACAGCCAAGCTGCCAGGAAAGCTCCCGTGCCATGAAGGGCTGTCAGCACAATCATCCTGACACAATGAGAACAGCAATAACTGGACTTAATAGCAAAATAAATATCAGGAAGAATACTGCACAGAATGGCTTATTTATTTTCTTATTCAAGTCGTTCATTAAAACCCTCACCATTTTCTCACTTATCAGAGCTCACCATCAAATTCCAGCTACCACTGAATTTCCAGGCACAGCCAAGCACTGAGGAATCCACGAGGTCTTTTTGCCACAGAAATTAAGCCTCATTTGCAAGCTTTCCCCAATGTCATATTAATCATTTTGACTGTCCTGATTTTATCAGCAGCATCAACTATTTATTTTTTTTTTCCTTCCTGGTGAACGTATCTTTTCAAATCATTTTGTTGTGGAAACAAAAAAAAAATACTTACACAGTGAGGATGATCAATGATTGGATGACAAAAGAAGTGCTTTTTAAGTGCTCATTATACATCCATTGGCATTGGCCATCTCATTGTGAGCTACAGGCTGTGATTACAGGGACCAGCAGAGGTGATGCCCAAGCACACATGGGATGTCTACAGCTTCCCAGCTTCTGCAGAAGTCTCAGGGCTGCTCTGCTGCATGTGGTCTCCTGCCCTTTTGACACCTCCAAGCAAAAACCATCTGAAGAGAGATTATTTTTAACTCTGGAGGAAAGGCATTGTTATCATTTGGACTTGGCAAAGCGACCCTGACAAGCTGAGACATCCTCTCCAATGTAAACTCCTCAAACATGAAATGATTCCAGGATGATAATGAGACACAGCTGATCACTAGAAAGCTCTGAAATGCTCCACCCCAGGACATGTATCTGTTGTTGGACAGCATGAAGAAATACATCACAGAACCTTTCATCTCCCCTTAAACACTTTAGAGACAGTTTAAATTCCTGGAAAGGAAATCATTTTAAGACCCTTCATGTACTCAGAATGTCTTTCAGAGTCCCCCAGTACTTTCTGTACCTTAGCAGAGTCAAAGTTTACAGCTCACAAGACCACTGGTCCTTCACAAAAATCTATGACTTATAAAAACTCAAAATACAAGAAAACAATGAGCATCATCATATTTACAAAGCCCTCTTCCATCAAATGAGGTTTTTTTCTTATAGAAAAGCTCTAATGAGATGATTCACACAACAACTTCATAGCCAAGCAGAAGATAAACTGGGAATAGGCATGTGGTTTTCTTGTATTAGCAACAAACAGGCTGACTGTAATTATTCCCAACTGGAATTTCAATACATAAAAGCAATTTTGTAGTGACAGTTAATTTGTACAATTATTCTAACAACGTGTTATTCCCTTAATTTTCATAAAGGCAATTTAAGACTCTTTTATTGCACTTGTTCATACATTTATATTAACACAGTATGGATTCACCCTACACGTGCAACTATCCTATCACCATTAGGTCACAAGCAAATAGTCTTAGCTTACAGGTGAGGAAACTGAAGGGCAAACTGACTTCCCACCACCAAGACAGTGACAGATGTATGAATAAATCATAGTCCCAGCCCCTAAAGTCTGGTTCTCCTTATCAGCCAGATAGTTAGACCATCTCTTTCAAGATACAGAGTCTGACACTGTCTTTTCTTCTTCTGTATGTGGGGATAAACTGAAAAATGCTTGACAGAAATGTAGAAGCCAAGTAGGTGGAAGAAGGATCACACCCTTTATCTCTCCACAGCAGTAGTAGGGTGCATTGACTGCAAAACCTTAGTGAGATCAATAGAAATTTGTCACTTGGAGCTCTTTCCCACAAGACCATCACCCTTGCAGGGTTTTAAGACACTGTTGTTACCAATTTTTTTTTAAGACAAATCAGCACCAGTTTAAATCTCTTTAATACACAAACCAGAATCTGGTCACTTATGTACCCCTGTGTTCACAAAGACTTCCTGGAACGGGATGGGATGGCAGTCTGAGGGCATGAACCATAATGAATATCCTCAGATATGATGATCTGAGTGACCAAAGCCCAAAACTGTTATGGTCTCCTCCCAAGCCAAGGCTTGTCAGTTTGTTTTTGCAGGGAAATGGCTCAACTCCCTGCAAAACCCTCCTGTGGACCATGGCTTTAACTTTTCCCATGGTGGAGTTAGACAAGGTCAGGGGCAGTTCAGAGGCAGATTGAGCACTGCCAGCTATGGCATGGCAATAACCACCTAGTTCTTGTCTCCTTTGGGTTTGAATGCAGAGCAGATGTTGGACCAGAGAGACAACAGCCACTGAGGATACAGCAAAACTCACTGTACTGAGCAGAAACCATTATCTTCAGTAGGATTTATCCCAGGCTAGAAGCCATCCCATATTTTATAGCACAGGCAAAGCTTCGGACATGCAGAGGACATTTTCCTTTGTTCTACTTTAATCAATCACTGCCAATTAACCAACATTTAGTTTCAGCTCGAGGAAGGAAAGACAGAATAATTATGTCCTGAGACAGACATCCCATCAGTTTCTCCAAACTTATTAAGCACCTCAGATAAATTGGCAATCAATTAACTGAGATTAAAAAGTCTAATGCACAAACCATCTTCTTTACAATCCTCTTTACTCCCATCTCTGGAGCCAGGATGGCACAAAATTACTGCTCAACTTTTGCATATGTGAATATAAATGGAACATTACCCCTTCCATAAAACAATTAAACCCAGGATATGGGTTCCTCTGACACTGAAATACAACATGGGCTTGTTCCAGGCTGCTCCCCAACAAGGGAACAGAATAAGCTCCTCCTGATGTCTGTTTATAAGGCATCAGGTAAACAACACTATTATCCCAGAATAGTTAAGAGTTATAAGCTCTTATATAGGTACAAGTTGCCCGTTGTAAAATAAATTTGCAGGCTTGTAGATAGGTTATTCCTGATGGATTAGAGATGTGGAAAATACACATACTAATGTGAAATGGGAGGAGAAGGCTGTTGTAGTTTTAGGTGCTTACAAGCTGTAGGTCTGCCCTTCTCATTGACCTGATGTAAGGATTTGTTTGGAATGGGATGCACAGCACCCTAGGCTCTGGGAGGATAAGGTTGTTGGAGGTTTAGGTGCCTTTCTTGTTGACCTAATGTAAATATTTGTTTGGGATGGGATGGATGCACAGCATCCTAGACCCCCTGGACTGTGCCAGTGAGATCTCACTTTCTATAAACAAGAGTTCTGAATCAATTGAACCTTGCCAAGCACCTGCTTTCACTTCTCAAAACAAGGTGAAAAAACTTGATTTATAAACAGGTTTATAAACATCTCTTGGGGATGTAGCACAAGCAGAAGGGAGGCAGCAATGCTGAACAGCAAGCTGACCCCATCCAGCAGTGTCCAGCTCACAGCAGCAATCACTGAGATTATTATGTGAGGCAGCACCATTATTTTTATTATGAAGACATCAACTAAATCAGTGACAAAATCTACTCAGTAAAGTCAAGCAGTTGGATTTATGCCTTATTTTCATACCTGCTTTTCAATAGTCTCCCTATATTCGGAGTGCCTAGCTTTTGATTTTGTCATTATACACACCAGCTATGAATTTTGTTCTTCAAATACATAAAATAAATGGTTCTTGAGTTCTTCTGCACACAGATTTCTTGTTTGGACTTTCCTAGTCTCAGCAGTGAGTAAAATTACCTGGGTTTAATCCAGCAAATCTAAGCATAAACTCCACTGTAGAATGGTCTGTAGCATTGGTGTTCAGCATAACCTGGAATCCACAGGGAATTCCAGAAGGAACTCCATATCCTGATAATATTTGCAGAAGGGGAAAAATGTTCTCCTTAAATAGCTTTCTAACTGTCAAACTGTAAACACCACAATGATATGGGGAGATGGCTCTTGGTGGAGGCCACCAGGTCTTATCCCCCCTCAGCAGCAGGGAGCTGGGAACAGTCACAGGCTGGCACCTTTTGGTCAAAAGAAATGTGCTTTTACTAAAAAGTAACTCCTTAGGCAGACCTCTTGGTATTAAATCTGAATTATTGATCACCACAGCTCTCTAGTAGCACTTAGAAAAATGTAAATTCTAACTACACAGAAGATGCAAAGACTGCCCAAGTGACACATGCTGAGGAAGATGTGGGAGAGGTGCCAAATCTCCCAGCTGGGTAGCAAAAAAGATTGGAAAAAAGTTAATTTTAGGATCTAGAATTTAGAATAATTTAGGTTGGGAAAGACCTTTAAGATCATGTCACTAAGCATCACTTCTACACACCTTTTAAACACCTTCACAGACTCAACCACTCCCCTGGGCAGCCTGTTCCAGGGCTTGACACAACTTTTGGTGAAGAATTTTTTCCTCCTGTCCAATCTAAACCTCCCCTCGATTGTTTTAACACCACCAAGCAGCAGCACAGGACAGGGGTAGGGACAGAGAGCATCAGCCTCACATATCTGCTGAGGAAATAGCTGTTGGCTAATGTTGACAGAGCAAGTAGCAAAATAAACCCATTTTCACTCACACCCTTGGACCCACACACTCACAATCAGAAAAAAAAACAAAACATCTCTCCATCACCCAGGCAATTGCCATGATTTATTCTGGGCAGCCTGAGCTCCAGAAGCAGAGGGAGGAAACTCTGGAGCCAGTGCCCCCCAGGCAAGGAAAGGGAACATTTCCAGTGGTTTTTAGAGGACAATTTAAAGCTGTTCTCTGGCAACCCAGAAAAGCAGTATCAGGTGAGCTGCCTCAAAGGGCAAAAATTGCTCTCTACTCTGCATCATGCCAGTAATTGGGTGCTGGGGAGGGGTTTAACTGCCTCACAACTCCAAGGAGACCAGGAGCAAAACAGATTTCCATGAACCACTTCACCACCTGCCATGATGTTGTTCCTTCCTTGGTGAAGTTTTCTGCAGAGGATGTCTTCTATTCCAGAAAGTCTGGAACTTTGCTATGAACTCAAACCCATGAATCCTAATCCTCACTGCTTTGTAGTGTTCACTGCCAGGGGGAAATAAAATAGTCACTGGCTGATCCCTGCAGGGTGTGGGAGAACCTCAGAGCAAGGAGAGGTGGCCCAGAGCTGGGAAGCACCCAGAGGACACCACAACTGTCCCTCCTCACCCTGCACAGCTCTTCCCAGGCTCTCTGATAAATCTATGTTGTGACAGATCCTCTAGGATAATGTCCTCCAGACAAACAAGTGCCATGTACCCAGCAAAGCAGAGCCCACTGAACTTTCTCAAATGCCAGCAGGATTTTGGTGGGTGGCTTTGACTTTTAAGACTGCTAGAGCCCAAGTGTTGACACCTCACACTCAAACACAGCCTGTTATTAAAACAGGAGGCATTATCAGCCCAAGAAACACAACTTTATCCTGTGGCCTTGAGGAATCCAGTGGCTGTTGTGTGTCTTCCCACATCAGAAAAGCAGCTCTTGGTCAAGGACACCAAGTGATGTTGATAAGAGGATCACATCCCCCACTGCTGCCATGGTCCCAGTGCTCAGAGTGGATCAGGCTTTGCTTTTTGTTAACTAAAAAAAAACCAACCACCACAGCCTGGTGAAGGGCATTGTGCAGGAGGCATCTGGGGCAGAGCTCCCTGCCCATCTCCAGGTACTCTCATAGGCAATGGAGACCTCAGCTCAGGCTGTACAGCCCACAGAGGCAGTGGCATCAGTTATATTTCCCTTCTTGGGGCCAGTTGAGCTCATAGAGCTGAGGGGAGGACAGCAAAGCTCCCCCCAGCCAAAGTGCCTTCTGCAGCATCCATGAGATGGGGTGAATCTGGGGTGTAAGCCAGGTTAGAAGACAAATCCTGAGAGAAACAGAGCCCCTCTACTGTTAAAACATGTTTCAATGCTAGCAAGCCATGGGTGTCATGCTGTAAGAACAGAGGATGCCCAAGTCTGAACATGTGCTTTACCTCCCTGCAGATATGGAGTAGCCATGGAAGGATCCTGGAAGTGCAGGGAAACAGCAGTGGACTCACCAGCTCCTTGAAGGAAGATGTGGCTCCATGTCCCCAGAAGACTTCCCAGTGATCATCAATGCTTAAATAACTTTGATTTTTCTGGATGCAGGGTTTGTGAGGCCTCCTCCAGAAAGGGGCCCCCATAGCACACCATCCCGTGCCTCGGTTTCCCCACCTGCACAGCAGGGGTAACTGGGCTGTCCCCACAGGAGCACTGGGAAGATGGATTGGTTAATATTTGCTTAGTGCTCTGGAGATAGTGCTATATAAGTCTAATTACATTTCATGCCCTCATGTGATAAGGATGTCATCTTGGATTAGAGGGGATTAGTTGTTAATGCCATTCCTGTACATACCAGTCCCCTCCAGGGCTTTGATTTCTGCTGAGAAAGGTTGTTTTTTTTTGCTCTGCTTTCCAATCAGCAAGATCCTCCTAGATATGTTCATCATGGAAGTCAAAGGTTTTTGGTGGACACCTGGCTGTGGTCCCAGCTCAGGGATCACTGGGGCACACTCAGTGAAACCATTTTGCTTTGGCATCCCCAAACCTGTGACGTGGCCAGGGAAAGGGGATCGGGGGTGTCCCCTCCCAGTGCTCTGGGATCCAAACACACCACTGGGTTACTAACTCCAAGTTAATGTTTAGCACTTGTCCAAAACACAGGGATGGCCAAATGCTGAGGGAAATGGAGTGAGAAGCCACCTGCCAGCAACGATTCCAGGGGAAAATGCTCCTGAGAGGACATCCCCACATCCCAGCAGTGCTGCTCTCAAGGGAGTGCTCTGATCTGCAGCAACACCCCAGAGCAAGCAGGAGGGGATTCCAGCTCCCATAATCCAGCTCCCACACTGCATGGTGAGAGCCAAGCAACTCACAGGGATTGTGCTTTTTTAAACCTCTTGCTGTGTGGTCTCCATCCCTTCACTGCAGTGACTGCTCTCACAGAGCTGCCTGGAGAGCCAAAGGACCCTCCCCTGGGTGCAGAGCTATCAGGGATTGAGCTGAGACCCCTTCCAGAAGTCCTTTTCCAGGAGTCCCACTTGCTCTGAGCAGAGGTTCACCCCTTCCATAGGGTGGATTTCAGCCACTGGCTCAGAAGAAAAAAAGGGCTGTCCTGTCCCCACCTCCTGCTAGCCTGGATTTGGCCCAGAGGAAACCCTGGATCCATCACCTCTCTGAACAGCCAGGATTAGCCAGGAGAAGGAGGCAGGCTCCTCTCAGCAGCAGGAGAGCAGGATACCTGGCTCTCAGCCCCCAGCAGACAGGAGCAGCTCTGGCTCACCAGCACACTGAAGAACCCAGAAGAGCCTCAGTGCCTGGCTTGAAGCTTTCACAGGGATGTTGGAAGCAGAGCTGGGAAGTTAGATGCCAAATTAGTCTTTTTTTTTTTTTCCAATAGGGATGAGAAAAGACATAATCAGAGGCTCTTTATGGTCCCAGAAGCACCCGTGATGATGAGAGGGCAGAGCTGAGTGAGGAAGAGGATGGCCAAACCTTCAGCCTCAGGAGCCCAGCACAAGCTGAGAGCCAAGCTGCACTGGGCTGGTGCTGCTTCTCCAGGGTCAATGGGATGCAAAAAGCAACTGGGGCTTGCCACTTACCTGGGTCAGCTCTAGGAAGCAAATAACTACCTCCAGTTTGGCCAAAAGAGCTGGGTTGTTGCAAGACAGGGACTAAATAGCTGCTGCTGTCACTCTGGGTTAGTGCTCCCTGTCCTCCCAGGGCAGGAGGAGCTGGGATGCAGATGGGAACACCCTATTTAAGCATCTCCAGCACAGCACCCTTAGCTCGGGCCAGTTCTGCAAGGCAGAGCTGAAGCTGGCCAGGAGATGGAATTTTCACTCCTAAAAATAAATAAAAAGTCAGGATTTTGAGGGGAAAACCCCTATTCATTGTCTGAAACAAGACATTCCCTGGAAGCCCACCCATGGCATAACACACAAGGTGTTGGAGGATGCAGATGCCACTTTATCCATGTTTTTTGGCAGAATATTTTCATTTCAGTGAGCCAGCAGCCTTGCAAAGCTGGAAAGCATCTGCCAACAGCAGGGAAACTGGTGGGCACACAGGGAAAGGGCTCCCAGGGAAGAAACCATCCTCCTTCCCCTGTACCATGGGGGTGACTTTGTACCCAGGGAGCAGAGCCAGCTCTTCAACATCACCTCACAGCACTTGGGCTTGGCTTTTCACCTGTCCCACAACAGGGAGCAGCATCCATCGTGGCTCTGGAGAGGAAAACCAGGGAGTAAAACTGGGCTGGGGACTCACAGCCCAGACCAGAGTCACAGAGCCTCTGTCAGAAGAGGGGTTTGATTCCTCTTCTCTCTTTTATTTCTTCTTTGTTTTGGTTTTGTTTTAGAGGATGGGTTAGAGGAGGACTGACAGAGGGCTTGGCTGCTCAGCTCCCTCTCCCTTGCTGCCACAGGTATCTCCTTGCAGGAAAAAGCAGGAAAAAACTGGCAGGGAGTGGACAGGAGTGGCAAACAGATTAGAAACCCAGCTCCTATTTATAGACCGGCAGTGGAGAAACTGCCCCCTCCACCCTCCCTGATAGGGCCATCCATTTAACCCTTTCAGCCCTCAGCCCAGAGATGCTGAGCCAGCCTGGGCCATGGGTTTTGGTACAGGAGGAGAGAACCTGTGCCAGGGCAACTGTGGAAGGGGCAGGAGGCAGGTCCAGGCAGGATGGGCCTTACAGGGACTATTCCTAAGCAAGGATGATGGGCATTGAGATGGGATTATAAATGTAAAGAAGTTGTGCCACTGGAACAAGGAACATCCCAGTGTCCTGCTGCACAACAGCCAGAGGGACCAAAAATTGTCTGAAACAGGGAGGTAAGGAAGAAGTTTGAAGGGCAACTCCAATGTCTTCAGCCTCTCTTGTGAACCCCTGAGCTTTGGGGATGTTGCTCTGAGGGCCACAACATGTCTGGTGCCCACAAGTCGCTGCTGATGCTCTGCTTGAGCTGCTCCATCTCATGGGAGTGGGATGTGGCACTTACCTCAAATGCTCCCCAGCATGGTCACCCCAGAACTCAGCAGCCAGAGGACAGGCAGGGATCTTAACCAGCTCCCTGAAATCCACAGGGATGTAAATCTATGAGTGTTTCCAAGGAGCTGTCACACCAAGTCCAAAACCCACATTGTAAGTGCCCTATACATCCACCAGCTGGGATGGGGAGCCAAGCAGAGCTTGAGGTCCCAGCAAGAGGTAATCAACACAATCCCAGATCCAGGAACAAACTGGTGCCATAGAGGTGCTTACCTCTGCCATGCCATCTTAGGCTTCAGCATAACCCAGTTTCTCTGCAGGGGAGGAGAAAGAGCTGCAACCCTGAAATAAGATAGATTGACATTGGAGAGTTGTCCAGCAGGGCTGTGGATGTCCCATCATTGGAAGGAGTCAAGGAGAGATTGGACTGGGCTTTGGGCAACCTGTCCTAGTGAAAGATGGGAATGGACCAGATGAGCCAAAACTGCCCTTTCTGACCCTATAAAAAAACACCCCAAAACATCTCATAGCTGCTGGGCTGAGAGCTGGGAATTGATTCTGGCAATGCTGCCTGTAATGGGGAAGTCTTCACAAACATGAGGCTGGGTCCAGGCAGGTTTCATTGCAACTCTCCATCATTTAAGAACCAAACCTTCCCCACTCCAGCCCCCTCCTCAGCTCTGGGTCTCAGCCTTTTGCTGCCTCTGCCACAGACTTCCCAGCTGTTCTCCCCCTTGCTTGTGTCAACAGCTATTTTTACTAGGATTGCTTTTCTTTACCTCTTAATTGAGCTAAATCCTTTTCCTTAGCTTTCTTGTTAAAGGTGGATTTAAAGAGAAGGGGTTCATTATCTCAGCCCTTTTCAAGTCATTATGTATGTCATCCCTCTACTCATTAACTACTCATTGCCCCTCAGCTCTGGAGGGCTGCTTTGTCCCCAGTTGTGTTTGTGAACAGCATCCCTGGCACCCTGTAATCCCCCCGGCCCCGGGGTAGCTTGGGCTGGTTTCTGCTGCCTTTGCTTTCCCCTTTGCTGCCTGCTCAGCTGCTCTGCTCCTAAGGGAGCTCTTGCTTTTTCCTCACAGCCTCTTGCTTTTTGTCCCTCCACATCCAGTCCCTGGGTGGGTGGAAGCCCCAGGAGCATCATCCTCATGGGACAAGGGAGCATTCCTGTTGGGCCCACGCTGGCCAGCAAGGAGAGTCCTTGGGCTCTCACTAGGGCTGGCCCTCCAGTTTGGATGAAATAACCCTTTTTTTGGGAAAGCAATGGCTTTGCTTGGCCTGTTGCAGGACCTGGCAAGTTATGCCAAAGCAGCAGGGAGAGCAGAGTGATGCTGTGGAAGGGCCTTGGGTTTCACAGGCCAGTATTTCCCAAGCCTTTGGCTGCAGGCAGATCCCCAGGGAGAACCTGAAATATTTCAGCACCTCCTGTGCTACAGCTGCAGGGATGGAACTGTGCTCCCATCCATGAGTGAGCACTGCCCTGGCAGGGCATGGTTTGGGCACTCAGACACTGACCCAGCCCATTCCAGGTGCCTTCTCTAGCCCATTTCATAGGCACATAGCTATAATCCCAATTAAGCATGAATGGATCTGTGACAGGATCACAAGTGATGCTCTTTGAAGCCAAACAAAACAGGACCAGCCAGTGTCTGCTGGCAAGAAATCACCCCAGCCTGGTGCCCAGGTTGACTTCCATGCTCACGTTGCCCCATCAGCTTCCTAAAAGCCTTGCAGGACTTTTTTTTCTCCCTATCACAGCAGGGGATGGATATTTACAGCCTGTCCTCTCCTCCCCAAGGTCAGCAGCACAGGCATTTCCATGCTGAGCCTCCTCCTCCCAGCAGGCTGCTGCCAGGACTGAGGCATCTTCAGCAGGGAAAGCCTTTTCCACACCTCATGGATGTGAATGAAAAGGCAGAGCAGGAAAAAAAATGTGTTGGGTTGGTAAAGTGAAGAGAGGGGTGCCTGGTATTTGCTCAGGGAGGGTGAGTGAGGATTTCACAAGCAAGCAACTGGGTTGCACAATCAAGCAAGAAGCAGTGGAATGATTTAATTTACCACTGATCAGCTGAGCTGCACTTTCTCAGGGGTTTGAAGCCAAAATATTTTCTAACTGGAGTAAATTAAGCTCAGGCACCTGGTTCAGAAGCATAAGCAACTCTGCTGACACCCACAGAGCCACAACTCAGCACATCCCTCTGGGAGAGAGAACTGAGGGGGGTGACTAGATAATTTGAGGGGGATTTCAAAGCATCAGGCTGCAAAGAAATCAGCAGCAGTTCAGACCCCCCCCCAGGACAGAGAAAAGGATGGAGAATGGGCTGCAAATGAATAGATTCATAGATATTAGGGGTTGGAAGGGACCTAGAAGATCATCTAGTCCAACCCCCCTGGCAGAGCAGGACACTCCAAAATCCAGCCCAGGAGACTGAGCAAGGGGATTATTTTCACCTGCTCCTGTGTTGTGAATCCCAAGCCATTACTGAGCAGCTCCAGCTCCACTTTGGCCTTCTCAGAACCTAAAGAACAGCAGCAAAAAAACCAGCAAACCCCACCATGGGTTAGGGAGAGGTGCTCCTGGGGATGGAGCAGGTGAACATCCAGCCTCCTCTAGGCCAGCCCTTGCTGCCTGCTGCTCTGGAGGGAAAGGAGCCCATCCATTCTGTGACATTGAACCTCCTGTAATGTCACAAGAATCCCCTGAAATCCTGACACCCCCAAAGCTGCAGCAGCAGCACCCCAAGAGATCAGTTGCCTGCAAGAAGCAGCCCCACCAAGCACCATGAAAAGACAGCAGCCAGGGCAGGAGTAAAAGCAAATCCTTTACAAGCAGAGGCTGCTGTGTAAATAAATCTACTACATCCCCTCCAAAGACACCAAACTTCCACTGATTCTAGGGCAAACTCAAAAGGTTTTATTTTCCTTTTTTTTTCTTTTTTTTTTTTAGCAAATTCTATCACGTAAATGTTAACAAAAAAAAAAACAAACCAAAACAGAAACAAAAAACAAACCCATCTGTACAATTGCCATGATACACTCAAAAGTGAAACAAATAAGATATAAATACAGATATGGATGTAACATGACAAAAGCTGATAAAATAGAAAAAAAAAGAAAGAAAATTCCATGCGCATGAACACGGTGCCACCAAAGTCACTTCTCTGTGGCTGGTCTTTTTTCAGAGCAGGTTTTGATTTCTCACTGAAGTTGTTAGCATTCTACCAAGGGCTAGTTTCCTCTCCTTGAATATGCAATTTTATGCTTGATAAATAAAGGGGGTTGGGGAGAAAAGGTCTTGATGACAGAGATGCCATGACAGGTTGTTGGGGAAGCTAGGAATAAGCAATAAAAAGACAGTCTGGTGTTGTCTTGTCAGCACACATAGTGTACCTTGAGAAAGCCACATGCCTCAGGATTTCTGCACTACATGAGAACTCCAGACCTGGGGGAGGGTGGGTGGGTGGAGCTGGTGCTTGCCCATGCCCAAGGAGCAGGGGAAAAAACACCATCCACAGCTTCAGGTTTCAGCAACTTGGCAGCCAGCAGCTGCTGCCTGCTGAGTTTTCTCCCATTCAGACTTGGAAAGCAGGGTGGGCAAAGAAAATACACTTTTTTTCCTTATTATTATCTATTTTTTCCTTTTATTTTTTCCTTTTATCTTTTCCTTTTTTTTCTTTTTTGTCTTTTTTTTATTTTATTTTTTTTTTAATTTTTTTTTCCCCTTTTTTTTCCATTTTTCTGCTTTTGAAAGGTATGAAAAATTGAAGCCCTGCAGAACGGGCAGAAGAAACCAACCCAACCCAAAGCCAAAAGGCAGGTGCAGCAGGTGAGTACTGCAAGGAGGAGGTGAACACCAGCTTCACCAGGGTGCTGAGGCACTGCCAGGGTGCAGACCTGTCTCTGCAAACACGTGGGGGCTTGGTAGCCAGAGAGACCTGGAGGCTGCCTGGGAACAAAAAAAAGGATTGTACAGCTTGTTGATGGCAGAAGACTGGAGGTGACATTCAGAGCTAGCCCTTTGAGTACTTCAAAGGAAATGCACGTAAAAGAAGAGAGAATCAACTCATGTTCAACATCCTAACCAACCTCACTATGTACATTTTAAGCAGTGGTTTATAAATACCTAAGCAGAATGTTGCTCTACTGTGTACAGGCATCACTTCTAGAGCACTCCAAGGATGAACAGTCCTCGACTGATTCACCTGACAAAAGTTAAGGAGCATCTGTTGAGAAAACAGAACTGAATCTGCTTCAGCAAGTAAGGCCTGGGTTCCACCACGTGCAGCCCCCCAAGGGTGCCCAGGGTGTTGGGAGAGAGGCTGGAATCCCAGCAGGGTGCACAGGGTGGGGAGGGGGGGGGGGGTGTGTGTTCAGGATGAGGCTCCTCATCATCAGTGCCCACGCCAGGCTCAGTCCAGGGATGTTCCAGTGTGTTCACTCTCAGTGCATGCTAAAAGGGGTTTTATCAGGGGTAGAAACATCACCTGTGAAGGAATTCCCATTCCTAGAGATTTGCCACCAGCAAGGAAAGAGCAAAGGGGGGGATGGAGCAAGTTCCATCAGAGCTGTGAGGGAATGATTGCCACCCGGGTGGGTCAGCTGCACTGACCCTCTGAACCCCCAGAGCAGAACTGAGGTGGGGAGAGAGGAATAAATATTAAGCAGTTTAAAGGACAAACTGAAGAGAAGAAAAAACCAACCCCAAACCAGCCAACAAAAAAACCCAAACCCACTTCTAAAACTTCAAACGAGGCAGCTAACTGCTGCCAACCAGTTGGCTGAAGATTTCCTCCAAAGGGAAAATAAACTTGTGTGAAGCTGAAATTATCTGAATCATTCAAAAATCAAAATAATAATAATAAAAAAAAGGGAATATTCTCCCCAAGACAAACTGAAAGATGTTGAAGAGAATGGTCCAGGGAAAGGGAGGCAGCAACCATGGAGCAGCCAGTCCTTGCTCTAGTTTTCTGAGCCTGCAGAAAGACCCTGGAGGAATGCCACCTACCAGGAACACTTTTTTTTCCTGCCATGGCATTGGGAAAGAGGAGGGAACTAACCCTGCAGGCAGCAAAAACCTGGACACATCCTGACAAACTCAGGAGCAGGTCACCTTCTCCCATCTCCCATCAGCAGGGAAAGTGCTGATCCACTGCAAGGTCTGGGGTGGGTGTACCCATCAGCCAGGATCCTGCCCAGGGCCAGACCCAGCACTGGCATCCTCCTGCTTCCCCTGGCTACAGGCAGAAGCAGAGGGAGCTCACCCTTTGCAAACAGAAGAACCTTTTAGGAGAGGGTGGTGCTGTGGGGCATTTGGTGTCAGTTTGACTCTAATCTGTGTCATAAGGCTGCAAAAAGATTTGTTCTGCTGCACCTTCATCTAGAGCACCCTGCTGACAGTGGCATCCAGTGAGGGCTCTCCTGACCCCTCCTGAATACAGAGCACCCAGCAGGGCTGTGGGGGGGGGGGCTGAGCAGGAAGAAGGAGGTTTCTAAAGGCAGCTAACAGCACTGCAAGCTCTTCAGGTGCTTCCACAGGGTCTTTGCTTTCAGTCTCTGTCCCCTGGGATGAACATTTTGCCCAAAGCACAAAGGAGTTGTGGGGACAAAGGCAGAACACCAGCAGGGCAGGTCAAAGCAGATCAGCCTTTTGATGCTATCTCATGCTTCCCATGGCAGCACTGAGATAGATCCCTGCCAGCTCTCACTGCCCAGCCATGGACACACTCAGAGCCTGAGCCAACACCCACCCACCAAACTCCAGCATCCCACTGGGAGGCATTGGGTCCTGGGTTTGCATCTCAGGTTCTTTTTGGGTAGTAAGGAGTAACCTGGAGAATCTTTTGAGCACATGAAAGAGCCAAATGGGTCGGGAGGGAAGAAGTATTTACAGAGTCAGTGAAAGGAGCAAGAGCCCAGCTGGTTTTGCACAGCACAGCTGGCTGGAGAGCAGTTGCAGAGAAATCAGCCCATCAGAGGTCTGTCAGAAGAACTATGTACAAAACATTTCAAATGTCAGCTGTTTAAAAAGAACCTACTTTTTGTTGTTGTTACTCACTTGCTATCTCTCAGTATTAAAGCATCCAAGGCTGGAATCACAGCCACATCTGGGAAGATCTCCCCACCAGGAGCCCTGCACATAAGGCAGCTGCAACAGGGAGCATGAGACTTGTAAGAAGAGAATGGAGCAGAAATGCTGTGGCCATGGGGAGAGAGAGCAGGGAACTAGGACACAGAAACCAAACCTGGCTGTGAACTAAACCAACAAGACTTGTTTGACCTTCACACAGGGCCAGGTTCTCAGACTGAGTTGGGAGCTTGAACCTAAACATCTTTCTGAGACTTCAGCAGGCTGTATGTTGAAGTATGGCTTTCTGTGGTTGACTTTTAATGAAGACTGCAACACAGACCTTGCTTCCTTTACATTCAATAACCAGGAAGAATTCTACAGAAAAGCTTGTAAGGGACTAAAATACTGATTGCAATAAATATCTGCATGGCCTCCTCGAGCTGATGGGAGTGTGCCAGTGAAGAGTAGCAGAGAGGTCTCCAAGAGGCACCATTGATTGCTTCTAAGTCTACACACATGTCCACAGATCTCCATTAACTGTGCGTGGAAACATCTGAAGAGGAACTGCTGTTGCTGTTGGTGGTCTGGGCCCTCTTTATGTACAAGTTTAGTAGCTTCATCTGAAAGAAAGAGACAAAAGTGAGTTCACCACACAACGTGAGTTTTGAGGCTCAGTGTTGACTTCTGGCTGCCTGTTTCTCCTGGCACCTTCCCCTGGTGTTTTCAGTGAGTCTTCTGGAGGGAAAGCAGGAGCAGCTGAAGTTGCAGAGAGATTGAAAGCAAACTGCAGTAGCTGTTGGCTCAGCTCTGGGTTTTGGATTCCCAGGGAAGCCCCAGTGGAGCTGCAGGGACATCAGCAACCTGAGAGCCACAGTCCCTGAGCTCTCCATGCTTTATTCAATACTGATATTCCATGACATTTCAACATCTTCACCAGCTTGGTACATCCAGTGAGATGGATTTTCTCTGACCATGTATTTCCCTTGCATGGGTTTGGTTTTCTGCCCCATGCCACCTTAGCTCCAGATCCTACAATGACTCATGCAGATATTTAAACATTTTCATGTGTAAACCCAGAAGAATCTCTCAGATGTTTGGAAGTTAGTTATGTGGCACAGCAAGTCTGTGGTAACTAGGATGTTGGGATAATAAAAGTCCCTACAGTATTTTACAGGGGGATTTCCTAACTGCCCAAATGTGAGATAAACCCCAGCACCCACAGCTGTCTCTTTCCAGAGCAATTCAGAGGCACAAGTAATTGGGTTAAGGACAAAGCAACTCAATTCAGACATAAAATCCAAGTGTCCTCAGTCTCAGGTTGTTTTGGGCTGCACTTCCTACCCACAAAAGAAATTATTGTTTCAAAAGAACAGAACGAAGCCCTCCGAACTAAACAGTTATTCCCATGCAGAGATCTATTTCAGAATAATAAAATCAATCAGAATTGATCTTCAAATTGCAGATATCCTGGGTAAGCTGCCTTTGAACAAGAAATCTTGTGATGGCTCCCTGAGCAGCTCTGCACCCCCCTCAACACCAAAAGGTTTGTCTGAAGGGCAAAGCTGAATCTGGACTTGGGTTCACTTGATGCTGCAAGTCAGAATTTGAGTTTTGCTGCTGACCCCACCCTAGGGCACAGAAACCTTGCCTTACCTTGCTTCCTGTGAGCTGTGCAAGATGAGGTTTCAGCTCTTCTCCAATGACTGAATAAATGGCCACCAGGCAGAACACGCTGGCTTTACGGACACTGCTCTCTGTGTTGTCATAACCCTGAGAAACCAGAAGGCACAAGAGAAAAAAGCCAAACATCAGACACCAACACCCTCAAGAACTGAGGGACATCTTGCAAATATAGCTGAGCTAAGAGGTGAAGAGACAGGTGGAGCAGAACAGTTTGCAACCTGGATGCTCAGAGTGAAAAAATCACCCAGTGCCTCTTAATTGTTTCTTATTAGTTATTACCATCATTACCTACTTATTTCTAGTGTTAAGAACTTAGATCTTGGTATTTCTAGTGTTAAGCAACACACAGCTCATCCCAGCCACTGGAATTCCAGCTGCTTGTGCAGGGGAACAGAAGGCACCACCACTACAAGCCAGAATCAAAAGCTAAATTCACAATGGCAGAGTGAGTCTTAGCTCTGGCAAAAACACAGCTCCCCACCCAGCCAGAGAGGGTTATGAAAGAAAGAGGCTGAATGAAGGCAGAAAGAAGTTCAGTCCTGATTTTGGGGAGGAAAGGGCTAGCCTGCCTGCTGGGATTCAAAATTCAAGTGCAAGGTATAATCAGAGTGCTGAGCAGAGACTACAAGAGGTATTGCTTGGGATGTAGTGAGACAGCAGAAGATGTGGCTAATTCAAATTTATTACATGGCCTCTACCAGCTTATTTAGGAGATGGGCCAAGGTATCCAGCTGTGGAAGATACACACAAGAGTCAGACTTTTCTTTACCTAAAACTGTGAAAAGCTCTAATATTAAAATTTAGAAGGATTAAAACTTTAATTTACCAAAGCTGACCCCAGAGGATCCATCATTCTCTCTTAGGTTACAGACCTCCCAAGTTAACTCAGTGGTAGTTTGTGCTCAGGAGTATTTTTGGCAGGGGAATTAGTACCTGTAACAAGCCAGGAATGATGTCAGGAAGGAGCTGATGCAAGGATTCCTTGGAAATTCTCTCGATGACTTTTGTCTGCATTTTGATGGCAGCTAAATTGATTGGGTAATCTGCAGTCTGAATGATGGGGCAGAGCACCTTGATGCATTGCTCGGGGTGGATGGAGCTTGCCAGGGTGGAAGCAGCTTCTTCAGCAGCTCTGACAACCTGGGATGAAAGCCAAACTTCATGTTAGTGAGGTGACACATCAGAGCCAAGGTCAGAAAATGCCTGGGGATGGTCATCAGGAGGCTCCACTCACTCCAGGAATTCACATCCTTCACCTCCAGTGGCATCCTTGTTCCAGCCAGTGGTTAGAAGTCCATCCTGACCCATATCAGACCTGGGACTGGTTTGAAAGAATCATCTGTCACCAAGGGAGGGTATCAGAGTGAGCAGCCTTAAAACCAACACCTCACAAACCTTCATGCTTGGGATCTTCCAGCCAGCCCCACACAGCCCTAACCCTGAGCCCAGGAGCTTTCCTACAGCTTTTATAATAAAACTAAGCCATAGCTGCTGAGTTCTCCTCAATTCCCCACTCATGGCATCAAACTCAGGATTTCTATTTGACTAAGGACTGATGAAGCTCTATGAAAGCCTCAGAACAACATGGAATTTCATTCTTTTTAAGCAACTATTGTGGATAATCCATGCACCAGGAGCATCTGGAAGTTTATGTCAGTCCTTACTAGGAAAAAAATCACCCTGAAAGATCTGTGAATGAGTAACCAAGCAGAACAGAATGCTGCTTTCCCCACTTGCAGCAAGTTTTCCCTCTTCCAGCTCTTTTTTTTTTTTGCTAATTACTCTTCAATTTCACACATGAGAAGCATGAAAGTTAATATTTTTCCACAGCAGCTTGGAAGCAAGCATGACATGCTTTTTGGGGCAAGGAGGGAAACACCCAAGTACTTAAGGGAAACTGAATGCTCTACTCTGCTACCAGGGCATTGAATTGCTGAAGTGGATGAAACCAGGAGCACCCAGGAGGTCCCCTTGAAAGGAATTCACTTTTTGGCACTGCAGCTTTTGACATCTGCTTTTCCAGTCCTGAAACACTGCTACCATCAAGCTTTCCACTCAGAAATAAAATGCAGTGGACTTTGCAGAGAGATCAGATAGCTTGTAATCAATTTAACAACACTCACAAGCAAGTCACTAGCTAAAAAAACTGGGATTTTGCTTTGCAACAACTCCAAATACTTTTAATAGATGTTTTCAGACACCCTCAGAAAGAAAAGCTTGAATATATATCTCAACCCACTAAAAAAATCCAACAAAAAACCCATATATAATACTTTTTTAACCTTAAATCCTCTTGGCATCCTACTTGATAAGAAAAAATGATGAAGGTACCTGGAAGCAGAAAGTTCAAAAGGGTGGCTGTGAAAGCCTAGGGAGCCTAGGAGTGTTTTACTCCAACACAGATACTGAGCTGAGTGTAAGCTATGTTACAAACATGATTTTCCCCTCCCAGTAAAAGCTTGGAGGCAACCATGGCTTGAACTGGATAGTTCATTCAGCACAGGGCAGGCAGCCCAGGAATGCAGATCTCAAAGATAGCCTTAAAGAAGCAGGTTTTTCTCCTTTCCAAATGCTTACATTACAACTCTGCATGCTGGAGACTAGATCAAACCTGACTTCTGCTGGCAGAAATAAGCTGTGTTTGCTGCTGGGTTCCTTGAAAGACAGCTGCAGTGCATTAAGTTCTTTCCAGAGTCTTCCCAAAGAGAGAAATGGTGATGATTCCACCCAGTTTTCCAAGGAAAAGGGACCATATTCAGATGCACAAAGCTAAAGAGGTGCAGCACACAGGCTCTTCACCTCTTAACTTCTTAGTGCTACACAGGAGCAACAGGTTGGGCAGTCCCAGGATATTCCAGCACATGAAATGCTTTTCTGATTTCAGTGGGAGGGGACATCCTGATGTGTCAGGAAATGTGTGACCATGTCACAGACCCCTTCCTTTTCTTACACCACATTTACACCACTGACATCACCTACAAAATCTGCTGGGCAAGCTTGGGATGACAATTCCTATTGGTTTACCTGGTGTAGATGCAGCCATGGCAGCCTCTTCACTACTCACCAAGATCCCATCTCTTTCACATCATCTTTTAGTGCTTTACAGATGTTGGTTGCTGCCTGCTGGCCAGGGCCAGCAGTTTGTCTGTGCTAATCTGCTCTTGGTCAATAAGCAGCATCTATCCAAAAAGGTTTAGATGGTTTCATTTCTGTTTGGAAGTTTTTACCTAAAGCCTGCATCATCTAAGCTAGAGAAGGAGGAGGGTTAGCAACCCAGACAAGCAAACTCCCTTCCCTGAAGGCTTTACAGTCTGATCCAGACAGGAACAAACAATTAAGAACTTGGTTTCAATAAGAACTTGGTTTCAAAGCAGGAAGTGATGGGGAGTGCTAAGGAGATGAAAAAAAAACCCCACCACAATGTGATTTTTACAAGGGATTCAGAGGAGGTGAGGTAGATTAGCCTGCCTCTCCTGTGCACTAAATGAAATGTGTTGGGAATTAGAAAAAGCACACAAAATACACTGTGCAACATCAACAACCTCCAAGCTGCTTTGCTTGGCTGCTTTCAGCATGGACTACCTATCAATTAACCTCAAAGAGCAATCATTTGGTGCTTTTCTTCTTTAGCAACCTGTGTTTTGCAGAAACCTGCCTAGATCACACCATCAGCAGAGGACAGTGGCACATCATCTTGGAAATCTCAGAAGCAGCCCAGCAAGAGGCTAACAATTACAGTTAATGGCTAGCTGGGGTTTCTTCTTTTTCACCCTCTTTTGGAGGCTTACAAGAAAGGATGTTCCAGTCTAATTATGCATATGAACACTCTGAATCAATATCAGACATCCAAGACATGGCAAAATACCCTTTCCTTCCACAGAAAATCCCTATCAGCTAGATATAGATCCATATCTTGCTCTAGGTGACCCTGCTCTGGCATGGGGTTGGACTAGCTGATCTTTCTAGGTCCCTTCCAACCCCTAATATTCTGTGATTCTAGATCTACAGGCTTAGTTGCAGAGACAAACAGTGGCAGAGACAGCAGCAGAGAATTAGTTATCCTATGATTTTCACTTTTCCCAAGCTAATGAGCTATTTCTGGTTGAATATACCCAGTAATAAAAACTTCACAGTCATTCTGCTGGGATGAATCTGAAGCAATGTCATATCAATGGTATTCCTCAGTTATGGGTAACTACACTGGAACAAAGGAGTTAATATTAACTAATTGGCAACAGAAGGATGGTTCTCTTCCAAGTAACTCCAAACAAAGAGTGATAAAAATCAACAAGATTTAATACTGTCCACAACTCCAATGACGTTCTAATGCTCCACAAGTGAGTGAAAGGCATTTACATGTCAGCCCCCAGCAATATTTACAGTTGCATCTGGAGCAGGATTGACTCCTCACATCACCCCATGGAAATCAGCACTGAATAGACTGCTCTGCTGCAAACAGCAGCAAACCAGGCTGCAGTTAAAAAATGCCAACTGCCATGGATCCCAATCCAGAGCCTTCCAGTCTGTAGCCTGGGGTTACAGTCATTTTGAACCCCCAGTGAGGTCTGTGCTTCAATCTTTAACCATTGGAGGAGAGGGTTTTGGAGGTTTGCTGGCTGGTGGATGTGTTGGAGTCAGCAGGGAGAAGGAGCTGAAGGGCCAGCATAGGATGGGGATTTCTGACCTTCTGCCTCAAGGCTAGGTGTTTGACCAACTCAGCCATGCCCAAATGGACTCTCAGTTAATTTTTCACAGGCTTAATGGAACCAGCAAGCCCCAGCTAAAGGTAAAAAGACCTACAGCATATTGCCAGGTGTGTCTTTAGCCTAGCTGCTGTACAGATACCCAAGTGCAGGTTGGAGGGGCAGTAAAAACAATGCCAGAGACAATTTCAAAAGGTCCTGCCAGAAATGGCATTTTTGGAGGAGTCAGAAAAAAAAACTACAAAGGGTACTGAGTCAAGGTGAGCTGAGAAGTATGCAACCAGGAAAACCTGCCAATAAAAGGCACTCCTTCAGAACATAATGTTTTGTCTGACTGCTTTATCAGGAAATTCATTTACAACTGCTTCTTATTACTCTGAACTGAAAATGACAGGAGAGCAAAGGCTCTAAATCATGGAGAGGAAGGTAGGCAGAGTAGGGGGTCCTCATTCACTAAAGGATTGAGCATTTGCTGCTTTTGCATTTTAGAGACATCCAGTCTGTTAGATTCTTTCCCTAAAAGTGGTTGGGTTTTTTTGGTATTGATTTTTGAACAGTACATTTTCTGCTCTGCACAGCTACCATAACCTTGTGTCAACTACACAATGCTCTGGAGCAGTCTGATCTACACAATGATCTTTTTCATGACCAAAGCTCCTCAGAGATGCCTAAATTACTAGTTTAGCTGTTGCAGAGAACAAGTGTCTTGTATTTCAAAGCAAAGGCTTTGGTACCAAAGCTGTCACAGATATATAAAGCCACTTTCTAAGGTTTAGTTCACACTTGTAACATCCATGAGGTAGATGAACAGATCCAGCTTGGAAGTCAATCTATAAAAATTGACTTTAAGTGCAATTTGAGTCCATCTACTCCAAATGTTATCATGTCCCTTTACTCTGGAGTATTTGCAGTTGTACATACCTGTTCTCTCACAAAGCAAAGCCACAATTCACCCTTCCCTTTGCTGCTGCTTCTGTCCCAGCTTCTTTTCAGCCTCTTTGTCCATTGAATCCTGTCACCAGGTCTCCATTCTCCAGCGTGGCCCAATTTTACCACACACTCAATTCTTCCTGAACACAGGCTGTGTGTTCTGCAATACATTCCCTATCCTTACCCATAGAGATGGAGGGAGTATGGTGACCTCCACAAAATTATTCAATGTGAACTCTCCTCCAATCCCAGAATGATCAAGGAAATCCTGGATAAAGTGGTCTACAACTCCAACTTCAACAGCTCTGTAAGTCTCACCTTTTTTCCTCCCTGTGTCAGCAATTTCTTCTACTCTCAGGATGGGTCAACACGTTTGCTTGTTAAGCCTCACAGATCCCAGATTCTTTCAGCAGGGCCATACTGCTTTTCCAGTAGGGACACTCAAAGGCTCACTCACCTCCTTGTGGGAATCCTTATGAGCTTCCAGTGTTTTCATGATAGTCAGCTCTGCATAGTTCTTAAACCTTGCTGGCTGGTTCCGCAGGATCTCCCGCAGGACTCGCAGTGCCAGGGCTCTTATGGAATGCTGTGAAAACAGAAAACCCACCTTGGCAAAAGGCTCTTCTCCAAACTGCAGCTGGAGTTTCTCATGGCTCCCCACACCACCTGAAATCTGCTCTGTCTCTACCCACTCGGGTGGACTGAGCAGCGTGATTGCTAGAGCTAAAAAGCAGATTTTTTTGCACTAAAACACTATAAAATGAGTGTTGTCATGGATACAAGAATCAGAGGGATTCCATTTGTTGAACTCCACACTCTCTGGGGGATGAAGGACAGCTCTCTGCTTCATGCCAAAGCAGTGTGGCTGCTTTAAGTCAAACTACCAAGAAGCTCAGATCATCTTTGTTTTGCCCCTCCCCTTTTGCTGAGCTTTGCAGGTATCAGGCTGGGCTCCATCCATGCAACAAAGACAGTGCTCATCTACTCCTGTAGTAAATTCTCCTCTCTTCCTGCAACTCCTATGGAAATGACTTGCAGGAACAGTTAAGTCAACACTGACCTGTGTGTTAATCCTTTAGATCAAAGGATCATTAGCAGATGGGATTTCTAACACCTACTTCCATTTCATAGCTGTTACATTGAGTTTTTGGCCTGTGGCCACTCTAAATAGATTCCGTGGTTTCAGAGGGATACTTAATTTACACTCAGCCTTTGCTACTCATTCATGCAGTAGCTTAATTCACATGTAATTAAAGCTGCCATGTCTTCTGATACACATGATGATGTTCTGATTAAACATGTAGGACTAGAGCAGCTCATGCTTAAACTAGGAATAACTGAGAAAATGTTAGAATTACAATTTCTGAGAGCCTGCCACATACCTGACAAGCAGTATGAGAAATAAAATGGATTATGAATCAGATGAAACAACAAAAAAGAAGACCTGCAAGTGCTTTGAAGCCTAAATATTGTGACATTCAGAAGTAGCATGGTTCTGATGTGATCTTCACCAAAGATCATTGTGCTGCAAGCTCAACAAGTCCCCAGTGGAAAAACTAAACATCCAGCAATTCTCAAATACAAAGATGTGCTAACAAAGCTTTTTTATATTTCAAAACAAGAGCCTCTATAAAATGAGTTTGTTCTTGATGATGTTTTTGCAAGAGATGGAGACCCATCCCATGAGATCTAATAACCTGGATCTTTAAACCATGCATAGAAAAAAAATAATCTATTCTAGAGTGCCTTCATTCTGCCTTTTTTGGCATGGGTGTGACACAGCTAAGAACTTAAAACTTCAGCCTAACTCAGAAGGGAAGAACTTTTGATGTTTCTGGACTAAATTAGAAGATAACCTCTCTTCTGATTCAGTTCAATTTCCTAGTTGTTTGTTACTAGCACTCCAGAGGGAGAGAGAAAACCAGGGATGCTTTAGAGTAGCTTTAAACTCATCACACTGCAAATGAAAGCAGAGTTGTTGACCTTGCAGAGCATCACTGATGAGATGCTGTACAAATGCAGCAGGTTTCATTTCAACCACTATGGAGGAACTGTCACCCTGAATGAAGAAATGTACAGGAGAGTTAAGACAAAAAATCTGCATCTCACATCTTTGTCTCCAAGAGTTTCCAGCAGCAAGAGCAGAATGGTTTTGAAATGTTCCTCCCAAACTCCAAGATTATCTTCCCTTGTGATCTTCAGCAGTTCCAGGAGAGCTCCTTTCCTCTCCTCCACCCTCTCGTTGTGGTTGGAAAGCTCTTTCAGAAGATCAGCCACCAGATCTGAATGGTCAATGGGCACTTCTGGGACAAATGCCAGCAAATCATTTGGGGGGGGAAAAAAAAAGATCAAAGATGCCAAGATTACTAACACTCCACAGAACAAAGTGCACATGACAAGAGGACCCCCATCAAAAAAGCATCAAACTCCAGGGAAGCAGGCAGGAGAATCCAACCAGCTCACAATCTCACCCAGGTTCATGACTCAGTTAGAAGAATGAACCAGGAAGAGATGATTGAATTTCAAGCAGTTTCAAGGATTATTTCTACCTCCTCACCTTGAGAACAAGCTGCAGTTTCTCCCAGACACACCCCCACCCATGTCCAGTGATCACATGTATGACCTTTAGATTGAAACAGTGACTCAGTGTACTGCAAAAGAATAAAGCTCAAGTGTAGCATCACAAATGAAACCCTCAGGAAGGACAAGCATGTTGAGAGGTTTCAGTCACACAGAGTGGAAAGGTCCCTAAAATAGCACCTCTACAGATGCTTAAAGGACTAGTTTGAGGGAAACCAAAATGAATACTGCAGTACAACATTTCCTCAACAGCCACAGATCAGATCCTGCTGAGAGAACACAGAGTATTTCCCACCAAGCCTCTATGTGAAGACAGGAACAGATCTGGTGTTGAGGGACGTGGTTTAAGGGTGAATTTTGTAGATCTAATGGTTGGACTGGTTGATCCCAAAGGGCTTTTCCAACCTGAATGATTCTGTGAGAGCATCACCCATCCCCAAATCTACCAGAAGCAAGAGTTAGCTGCCTGCAACTGGGAGCTGCACTGATACAAACCATCCCGAAGCTGATCCATGTCATCATCAAACACTGCTTCCTTCAGGGCAGTCTTGTCATAAGTGTTGATTGTGTCAGCATAAGGGTAGGGATTGTAGTCCCGAGCCCTTGGCCCCGAGAAGGCACGGGGAGGCTGGGTGTTGAGGAGAGAGGTTTTGTTGTCCAGAGCCATCCTTCCACCCTCCACGACGTCGCTGCTTCCACGGACGTCACCAGTGGGCCCAGCGAGGCCACCATCCCGAGACACCTGGGAGATCAGAGAGGAAAGCCATGAGAAGACTACAATTCCATGGAAGCTGGAGCTTTTTTGGAGTTCACTCAGCAAAGAGGGAGAGAATCAAGTGGATAATACTTGATCAAACTGATTTAAGAGGTGGTGGGGTAGCTACAGCTGCTCCAAAAATACCTCACAGGGTAAAAAGCTTTGCTAACATAGCTAAATCTAAGTGAATATTCTCAAACTTCAGGAGCTGACAACAGAGCAGGAGCTCCAGAACAGGGACACTTGCTAAGAAAGGGAAATAAAGCAAAAGAAACATGCTCATGAAGCTCCACAACCCACAGATTGATGATGACATGAAACAAACAGAAGCACCCTGAAGAAAAACCTCAGATGAGGGATTTTGAGCTTTGAAGGTTCACTTCAGCTACTAATGGAGACTTGTTTGTCCAGATAGGAAGCAAAATGGTCAGAGAATATTTCAAATTGGAAGGGACCCCTAAGACCTAAATGATTAGGGACCCCCTGAATGATTAGGGATCCCCTAATCATTTCAGATTTCTGAAGCTTAATTAAAACAAGGAGCATCTCAGGGTCCTTCCTACACATGGAGTCATAAACCTGGGAGGGAAACCACCATTCTAAGACTTAATATTTCCCATTACAGGCCAGGAAAAAGCCATTCCTGAGCCTGAGGGGTCCAAAGGGAGCAAGGAACTGTATTAGTGGGACCCAATGATATAGGTATCATTAGCTGCCAATAAGCCAAAGTCACGTGCAAGAATCCAGCAGGAACAGCTGGATTTTGTCCACTGCATGCAAATAATTCAACACCAGCAACCCAGGTTTGAAAAGAATGCTTTAAAATGTCACTTTTCTGAGGCCATGAGTCAATCAGGTACTTACAATGTCACAGTCCTTCTTCCCATCTCTTTTGATGGGCTCATTCAGATCCTCTTGGCTACGAAAACTGAATTTCTCAATGGCTTCTGTGACCCCACGAAGAGAGCTGTAGATTTCATCAGAGTTTAGGTTCTCCGTGTCATAATCCAGCATACTAAAGACCAAACGTATGTGAAATGTTACATGGGGGAACTGGAATCCACTTTTGACAACAAAAAAAACAATGCCAAGCTGGAGAGGGATGATTTGGCCAAAGCCTGATAGTGATTTGTGGGTAAAAACCAAACGTGGATGGAAGCAAAACAGATTGCAGGGTTGAGTCTGGGGTAAATCTAGAGGAGATACAGAAATCAGTGGCTGTGAGGGGAAATAATGTCCAGTGTTTGTTCCATTGCACAGCAGTGAATGTGGTCCTTCCCAAAAAAATAGTAATTAAAAACCCCCAAAATAATAATAATAATAATAACAACAACAACAATAATAATAAGCTCCTACTCCAGCACATTAATGGTGTGATTTAAATAAGGAAAGAAAAACAATCACTATGAGAANTAGAAATATATATTATCAAGGTGATCATAAAGTAACCACTTGATAATAGATGCATTTCAGTACTGAGCCTAAGGCTGGGATTTCTCTGACTCAATTCTGACATTTTCTTGCAGTTTGTCTATTCCTCAGCAGCATAAAGCCACACAAACTTGGGGATCCCTTGAGGAGTTATCCAAAATTAAGTTCCATGAAAAAAAAAATGCCTGACATGCAAGGAAGATGCTACAAAAAGATGTGACTAAGAAGGGAAATTCCTACAAGCTTGGAGAAAATGAATTTATTGGCAGGGAGTTGCTCTATCTAGGAGAAGTCTGAGTCTTGGAAATCAGTTTTCCAAGAGAGATTAAAGGAAGAGACCCAGTAACTGAGAACAATTTCTTTGGGGGAGTCTTGGATCTCAGCAGAGCCAGAAGCAAAGAAACCAAAAGAACTGGAGGAGTTTACATCGAGTTGTTTGTCAATAAATGGCAAGAAGTGGCTCCCTACTGGGGTGAATTCCTATTTCTTAACAGTTTGGGAAGGAGACCAGGATGGGCTGGAAGGAGGGCAGCTGGACAAAGAGCTTTCCACAGAAGAAAGATCCCATGTGAGGTGGGGGGGGAATAACCCCCAAACAACAAAAAAAACCCCCAAAACAGAAAATCCTTTCTGAATGCTGGGTACACAACTATTCTTTTCAATAGAACTCAAAGTTGGATGTTAAATTGCTTTTTTTTTTTTTNGCTCCTACTCCAGCACATTAATGGTGTGATTTAAATAAGGAAAGAAAAACAATCACTATGAGAACTCAAAGGGTCATGACAGTTGAAATGGAATGGAAATGAAATCAGTTAAATTTGAGTTTCACAATATATCAAATACACTCAGTCAATGGATTTAACTGTGATAGGTTTAAATGTAAATGAAAATGCACCTTGACATAAACCTTAGTCTAATGTGGCCTAATTGAATTTTAGAGTATTAACAACTTGTATAAGTGGTTATATAAATATTATATATATATTTCTATATAAAAATTATAAATATATATATTTTATATATAATTATATATATATATAAATTAGAAATATATATTATCAAGGTGATCATAAAGTAACCACTTGATAATAGATGCATTTCAGTACTGAGCCTAAGGCTGGGATTTCTCTGACTCAATTCTGACATTTTCTTGCAGTTTGTCTATTCCTCAGCAGCATAAAGCCACACAAACTTGGGGATCCCTTGAGGAGTTATCCAAAATTAAGTTCCATGAAAAAAAAAATGCCTGACATGCAAGGAAGATGCTACAAAAAGATGTGACTAAGAAGGGAAATTCCTACAAGCTTGGAGAAAATGAATTTATTGGCAGGGAGTTGCTCTATCTAGGAGAAGTCTGAGTCTTGGAAATCAGTTTTCCAAGAGAGATTAAAGGAAGAGACCCAGTAACTGAGAACAATTTCTTTGGGGGAGTCTTGGATCTCAGCAGAGCCAGAAGCAAAGAAACCAAAAGAACTGGAGGAGTTTACATCGAGTTGTTTGTCAATAAATGGCAAGAAGTGGCTCCCTACTGGGGTGAATTCCTATTTCTTAACAGTTTGGGAAGGAGACCAGGATGGGCTGGAAGGAGGGCAGCTGGACAAAGAGCTTTCCACAGAAGAAAGATCCCATGTGAGGTGGGGGGGGAATAACCCCCAAACAACAAAAAAAACCCCCAAAACAGAAAATCCTTTCTGAATGCTGGGTACACAACTATTCTTTTCAATAGAACTCAAAGTTGGATGTTAAATTGCTTTTTTTTTTTTTTTCTGGAAGGAACTCAGGAACTTCAGACAGAAGATTGGTGCTGCCTGATTCCTTTGGGATGAACACACTGAAAATAGCCATAATCCCTTGTTCCCAAGCAACGTGCTCCCACTCTGCTCACACAAGCATCAGCACCCTGCATTCTGGCAAAGAAACCAACAGCTCCTCAGCTGGAAAACAGTGTCTGGCAGTCCAGGGAGGAAGAGAAACCACTTCCAGAACAGAGCAGGAAACAAAAGCTGTCCACAAACCTACAGAAGTCAGAAGTATTTAGGGTTTTTCAGACAGCTGAATGACACTGCTGCACTCTGATGGCTTTCCAGGCAAGTTTTGAGGGGTTTTTTTTTAGGTATCAGGCAGGGACAAGAGAACTTTTGCTTCCCAGTGTCTTGAAAAGATTCCTTTTGAGCTCAAGCACATGAAATTGCCAGATTTTTAGTGTTTCTTTGTACAATGAAGCTGCCATTTGAGAAGGTACCCACAGCAAGAGATGACATGACTTACCAAAGGTCACACAGTGAAATCCATGGTAAAAACTGAGAAATAACCACAGATCTACTCAGCACTAAATCTTCTGCTACAATCATCACTTCTTTCCTCAGGGATGAATTTTGCCCTACACTGCTACCAAAGAATAGATCAAAGTGCAGGCTCTGCAATGCTAAAGGACTAAGGCAATTTCTCAACAAAAGAGCCACTGAGCTGATGCTTTTTTTGGGTTTTTTTTTTCAAAGCACAAAACCACATTTTTAATAAAAATCTAAAGAATCCCAGTGATTTCATATGTCAAGAGTAAGCCTGTGTGGGGCTGTGTTCTACATGAACCACAACTCTACATGTGAACACACATGTCTATTGACAGAGGAATACTTCACAGACAACATGATGGGGGGGGGAATAAAGAAAAATAAAATGGAACTACACCCACCTTTCAGGAAAACAAAAAGGAAACAACAAATAAAAATTATGAGCCATGCAGAAAACTAGAGGAGAGTCACAGGATGAGTAAGAAGTGAGTAGAGATGAACAGCATTTAGGGATGTCACAGCATTATTTTCCATCTTCTGCTGCACCAAAGCAATGCAGCTCTCTGCAGGTTTATAGAAGTAAAATGTATTTCATGGCAGACTGGGAAACAGCCAAATGGTGTCTTGGTAAACTATTATTCACTTTCCAATCCAAACTATGTGCAAATAATCAACAGTTTAGCATCCTTGAGCAGTACACAGTAACACACTTCCTTGCACTTTCAAGCTCTGGGCTGGATATACATCCAATTATTCCAAACCTTGGTGTCAGCTGATGACAGGAGGAAAAAAAAACATTCTCAACAAGTTTAACACTGAAAAATATACACAGATCTTTTCCACAGATCTTAGAGTGGATATCTAGATATCTAAAGTTTAAATTCTGCAGGAAATCACACAGCTATGGACTATGGGATTCTATTTTCTCTCTCAGATGCCATAGATTCCCAGATTTTGAGCCCTCAGAGAACAATCTGTTGACTTTTCTTTCAACAGTTCTTCATTAGGAACTTCTTGCTTCAAGGAAAGACTTGAAGACCTTCCTCAGGTAATAGTTATATTTAAATTGGGAGAAACAACATCTCCAAAAAGCCTGTTTGTTGTCAGGGTATAAACTAAAAAAATAAAATCAATTAATTTAGCAGAGTTCTGACATTAAATTTGTATTCAGGCTTTTTCTTGATTAAAGCCAGTATACAACTTAGTCCAGTACACTGATTTAAGATCTTTATGCAGATTGGAACAAAAAGTAAGGGAGTGGGAAGAGGAACAATATTAATTCTATGGACAATTTGAATTTCAATTATCACAACTCTCCAAGATGTTGAATTCTAGAGCTGGTAGAAGCACAGATGCAAGTTTCATCCTCATTGTCCTGTGAGTATTCACTACTACAGGTGGGAAACTGCTACTGAGCTGCATTCCTTTCCTCGAAGGTGCTCTATGCTGCTTGCATGGAGTAGCCCAGATCAAAGCCCTTGATGGTGCTATCAGAAGGCAACCAGTGCCTGCCAAAAGTGCTCAGCAACTGTGTTCTGCCTTGGACACCCAACTGTGAAACACACAGCCTGGCAGGGAGGAAGAATGTGGAAAAAATCCACTTTTTTTTTTTCCACTTGCACGTGGCATCTTCGGCAAGCGGGTGCAAATCATCTCCCCTTCACCCGAACAAATGCTACAGCATGGGAGGTAAATAATCCTGTGACACCTCTGACAAGTTGGTTTAACAGGTAGCTTGTTACCTGGGAGAGTAAGAGCGTCTGAAAGTCTTGTGGGAAGGAGCAGTGGGGATGGAATTAGGCTGGGAAAGGGGAGGGGGGGGCTTCGACAGCCCGTCTGCACTCCAACCCCAGAGCCGACTGCAGTGATCAGAGGAGGAACAAGAGAGAGAGAAAAAAAAAAAAACAGAGAAAGGAGAGGGAGAAAAACCAAACCAAACCAAATAAATCCAACCCAAAAAGCTATAATCTGAGTGGCTTAGTGCTGTCATGCCTTGGAGAGAGAGAAAAGGAATTAATAGAAACAAAATTCAACAAGAATACTCCGTTGAGCTTCACGAGTTTTGGGCTTTAGCATTCATTTTGACTTTTGTTCCTAATGGCAGATGTTTCACACAAAAAAATAGGCCCTGCTTGCACTAACCAGGAAGTTTTATAAATGGATATATAGCCTCTATAAACAATTCTTCAGGTGCTTTAATTCCTGAGCACACAGCTGTATTCAAACTCAAAGCCAGTATTTGCAAGCAACAGGATTGAAAGGAGGGTTGGGAGTTGATTTTTGTGTCAGACACCAAGCTGGTGAATTTTGGCTGCTGGTGCCTCTATAAAAACCTGCAATCAAGCCCTACACAATCAGCAAACTCTGCAGGGCTTAAGGTCTGATTCTCTTTCACCAGATTCCAACTGATCCCAAATATTCAGCCAGTGGAAGTCAGTCTGGAGTGGAAATGTATTGGGGACTTGGCCCAGCAGACAAACCTGGAAGGACCTGCTGAAACCAGGCTCTTGATTTGGATCACTCCTCAAATTTCCACAAGCCCCTTCTGGTTTTTGATCCTGCTCCTTTGGGTCAAGGAATCCATCACTGGGCCAACCTAACCTCTGGCTTGTGTCCCATTCCCTTTGGGATACAGAGAGTTCCAGATGAGAACACAGATGCTTGAGCTGGGGGAGTATTCAGGACACCACTTTGTTTCTATTAAGTTTAAGCACACTGTCTCCAAAAAAAAATCACATTTGTAGAAAGCAAGTGAAAGATTATTAAGAGAGCAAAAGTGGTGAGAAATTAGCTTATTAACCAGTAATTAAAACCCTTAGTTGTTACATGCAGCTGCTACAGAAATACACAGGAGACTCACAGCACAGGTCTGGCCTGCCTGCAAAATGGGCCTTGGCCTTATTGTCCAAGGTAAATATATATATTTTTTTTAATTTATTTTCATTCTTTTTCCATGCCTTGCTTTGCTCAATTTAATGCTGATCCTGTCACAATTTGATTTTGCAAGGTGTTTTCTAATTTCAGTGATAAAATAAGCACATAAACTTACATAGCCAAATAAAAGTGTTGCTCCTTTATTTTGATGCATTTCCTCTAGAGACCTTTAAGGGGCTAAACTGTTGGGTTTTTTTTTAGTAATTGGAACTACATGCAGATTTCTGGCTACTAATAAAGGCAGAAAAAGTAGGGTAAACCTATTCATTTGAGATCCCTTCAAATATTCCTACAGAACTGGAAGTGAAAATTCACAACTTAAATTTATCAGTTGCACTAAGAGAAGTTTATTTGCCTTTCAGAATGGAATTCTTATCCTGGAGGACTTTACAACTGAGTATTTTCCTTTTTAACCTACTATATCATTTACTCAGAAGATTTTCTCTGCCCAACAAGCAGCAACTCAAGCCATTCATCTGAACCCAGGAAAGATTCTTTCTTCTCAGACCAAAGTCTTTTAAAAAAAGAGATTATTTTCACTCTTCTCAAGTGCCTTCCCCTGTTACTGTCTTTAGAAAAACACCTCTTTCCTCCACAACTCCTCACCCCCAAAAGCAAAACTGGCAAGACAAAAAAAAATAAAACAAAAACCCAAGAAGCAGGTACCAATGCAGAAGAGACTCACAGATGCAGTGGGAATGTGAGCATGAAGCAGAACTAGATGGAGAAAATGGGAGGAGGAGAAGCATGTTACCCCTCTAAAGCACAAACAGCAGGGGATGCTTAACAGATGTGCTCATCTGGGTAGGCAAATTAGCATCAGCAAAGTCCAGTTCAAGCACATCATTCCAAATCTACCCAGAGAGCTCAAATACATGTACATACAAAAGAAATAAATAGAAATAAAATAATAAACTCAAATAAAAATAATAAAAATAAACCAATCATCTGGAATTCAGTTGTGATGGCAGAAATATGGAAGGAGTGAAGTGAGCTAAGTGCAGTGGCACAAATATACACTATGGAAAATCCAGATCAGTGAAGCCCTGCTGATTAATATTGAGGATGCTGTCCATAAACCAGTAGTAGTATGGAAGAGTAGCTACACTTAGCAGCATTTTTACATTACTACAGAACCCAACAGCTTCCACTTTCACCTATCAGTGAAGAGGAGTTTTTGCACATCTCTCTTGAATAATTAAATCTAGCAAAGAAGCAGGACACACTTCTTGAAAAGACACCAGTATTTTTGGGTTAATACCTGCAAGAACTCCACTGAAGGAATGATTGTTTTCTAAAGGAAATTCCTGGCCCACTTCATCAGTGGCAGTTTGGTCTTGACCATGTCAGAATGCTCTGGAATAATTTGTCTTCTCTAACTCTTCCTTAGGAATAAAACCTCCAGTTCCTAAACCCGAAGTGCTAGAAAACAACAGCAACCCAGTATGAAGTGTACACAGAATGCTTTCATCCCTACTGTGATATGGGCCCCCTGACATCAAGAGGTGAGAAGAATGCAAAGACAAACTGAAAAGCAGTGGGTGAGGTGGCAAAACACAGTTGTGGCCCAATGGCAAACCCCAAAAACCATGGGAAGAGGTCATGGATTTGTCAAGTAAGTGCCACTTGCAAACATCACCAGCAAAGCCATGAGGTAACCACAGGGAGAGATATCTCAGGTCATCATTTCCCATGACAGAAATCAGCAGAACAATAAACTGAAGTCAAAAAGGAAGCAACACAGTTGGAATTATTCCCCTGAAACTCTACCACTTGAAGCTGTCATTGAAACAACTCCTCTAACAGGCAACTTGACCTTGGCTTGAACCTCTCAGCCTAGTTTTGGGTTAGAGCAGGTTTAGGGGTAACAAAGATGTACTTAGATAATCAAAATACTCTCAGAAAACCCCTTGTGCTCCTCATATGCTGCTGGACTTAGTGTAACTACTCATTAAAGGTTAAAAGCCTGTGTTTTTTCCTGACACATGTGTCTGAGCATCTCTCCAGACGAGGTTTAGCAAGTCACAAGAGGGCTGGTCAACAGATCTCAGGGTGAATTACTACACTGGACAGCAAACTGCAGCCCTCACCCAACATGTTTCATTCTCTTCCATAAAAAAAAAAAAGGAAAGTGACTTCCCCTGGAGAAGACAGGCAGACAAGAGCTGCTGCTTTTCAGTTTTCCTGGCATGAATCAAAGCTTGTCCAGGTAACCACCTCACACTTTGTTTAAATTCCTATCTCCTTTGCTCTAAGGTTTTGCAGTGCAAAACATGTCCATTCCCAATATCCATGGGTCTGTATTTGCTCAGTGAAAGGTTTGGGAGTGGAGCAATTTATTCTAAGCTAAACACCTGCCTGCAACAGAGCTGCTGCCCAAAGGATCAGGCAGGTGAGAAGCCAGAGGAATGACTGGAGCAGAGAAACCATCTCTGGGAATTCTGCAATTCCCAAAAAGCACAGCAAGAGTGGCACAGGAGGTTCAGCACTTCTCTCAGCAGCACAAGCACTGAGATGAATTACTGACCACAAGGGCACACTAAAAAAAAAACCAGACACCATCCAAAACCCTTGACTTGAAGTCATCCCATCCTTTGGGATATCTGCATCCCCAGTGAGACCTCATTTCTAATGCTGCCAGGTAAAATGGGGGAGACTCTGGAGAAGGCCTAGTTATGAAATCATGACTGTAAAAGAAGACATCACACAGAACAGGAGGCCTGGAACACTGAAGCCCACCCCCAACCCTGCATTGTCAGCTCTGCTTCTTTGGAGCAACCTCCTGTCAACTTTTGATCTTGTTTTCTTTTTGCTTTTCCAAGTGAGTCATCTTCTGCAAACACGAGTGTTGAAATCCTTGGCTATTTTGCAAGTAGTTTAATTAGCCTGCCACATTACCTTGGAGACAATCCACCATGGGAACAGTTGGTAGGTGAAGTCAAGGGGCTGGTTCTGCTGCTGGAGTGCCTGGAAGGAGTCCGACCAAGGGTATTGCTGGGAGAGCCCTGGCAAAGAAGCAGGAGGAGAGGGATCAGCAACATGTGGCAATGCACAGACAGGAGCACACAACAACAGGTCCAAATATTGCTTTTGTTTCCATTAAACATGCTTAGTGCAGTTTGGTTCTGGCTCTTAGCTAAGTATCTGCAGCCAAATCCATCTTGACCTAATCCATCTGCAGCCAAATTTCATGTAGTCATGAATATTTGCTTGAATGTATTGGTCTGAGGATTAAAAAAAGCACTTTTTTGCAACCCATAATACCTGCAATTTGAACTATGCAACACGTGTGGCCAGCACATGTTGCTGGAGAAAGGGTTTCTCTACCTGTCAGGGTACCCAGGTTCTCAGCCATGATTTACCAGGCTCTAAAACATGCAGCTCATTACCCTGGCAATTGAGCACTTTAATTACTCAGCTATTTTCCACATTGTCTCCAGCAATCTGATTGTGCTTGTTATGGGCAGAAGTAAGCAATCTAACATATCATTTTTCCACTGGCCTCCACAATTATTTCTCCCACAGCAAAAGGAGGAGAAAATGCTCTCAATTTTGAAGCTCTTCATCACACAAGTTGAAGGTGTTAGAGAATCCCAAGTCTATTTGCCTGGAAGCTTAATGCTACAGTTCTGGCTTCCACAAAAGTCTACTTGTCCCTGTGGAAGTGCAAAGATAGAAGAGTTCAAATTCCAGCAAGTTTCACAAGTTTTCCACATTTTTCAAGGCAAAAAATATCCTAATCCTTGCTGGACTGGGGGGAAAAATAATTTAGAAGCCCACTTAAATCCTTTACTAACATGGAAATTAAAATATGCAAGAGCTTCATGGAAAACCAGAACATAAGGGACTAGATGTAGATTGAGAAGACCTTGTAGTGACATCAAAGATCCTGAAAGCTTCTTAGTAGATAATAAATCTGTTATTTAATGGATTTTAACAGCAGGGGTAAACCCAGAAAATCTGCAGTATCAGGGTCTCTGTTTTAGCCAAAAGGTTGTTACTGGTAGGATTTTCTAAAGTACCATCAACTTGAAAGTTTAAACCTCACCAAATTTCATACACTTCTCAGCAATATTCTTATTTTTTTTAAGTCTCCACTGGTTCTGACTATTAAATTGTGAACTATCTGAGGGTTTTCTTGTAACTGCCTCTATAAAAGCAACTTCAAACACAAGGCTCTGTTGCCCTATTGCTTCAAGACAACAGTTACAGATAATTCATGCTATCAAGCTTATCAAGGAGCTGCTGTCTTTGGGCTCTGCTGTTGACAAGGACAAAGGCTTCTCACCACACTGGTGTTACTGGAGTTCTTGAGGTGGTTGTGCAGGAGCTTGGTAGCACCATCCTGGAATGTTTTTGGCAAGGCACCAAGTAACATGGTAAACTCAGGAGTGTTCAATTCAAAGAGAGAAATCAGGACTATTTGTGCTGCCTGGAAAGAAGAAGAGGACAAAAAAAAAAAGACCATCAGTTTTTATTCTTTGGAAAAAAACAATATGCATTGTGGTGGTAAAAATCCTTCTGGTAAACAAGATGTGAGCTAGAGACAAAAATCTTGGGATTAGTTCTCTTCCCACCCAACTTCTCCTCTTCCTAAGGATCTGAGAAGTTTATTTCAGAGAATCCCTGCTCCTCTCTTCCCACCTCTCCTTGCAAGTCCCACCACTGGGATAGTAGTTTCACTATACAGGGTTCTAACAGTTTCACTGGACAGGGTTCCCCTGTCTGCCCCACTAACTCCATCAGTAATGAACATCACATATTCCTAACTAGACTTTCCCAGCAGTATATAGCTCCTGTGGACTGCACCAGTTCTTTTTTTTCCTGCTTTTGCCTTGAAAATATACTAAAAAATAAAAATATTAAATTAACAATGAAAATGAAGCAACAATGAAGGACTCTGATGGTGCTGCCATTGACACAGCAACCTCCAGAAGACATTTCTGGATACAAAGCAGTGGCTTAGGCTCACAAATAAGCAGCAAAGCTACACATGCTTTTATTTTGGAGCAGCACACACCCAGACTTAGGAACAGACATTGTGTCTGACCCATTGGGGCACTTTAATTAGGCTGCCTACAAATGAAAAAGAGCTTTCAAGAGAGTAAAAATGCAATTCACTGCTGTGGTGATAACTGCATATTCATTGTTCTCATCAGTTCAGAGATGGAGTTTTGAGTAGATAATGTGTTGGTAAATTTGCAATAATTAGGTGTATCTCAGTGGAATCCTTTAGCAGATGATGAACTTGGGTACACAAAACCCCTTTCACAGTGGAGGGGAATCAAAGCACCTCATTGTTTCAGTGTGTGAACTGCAATTCAAGCTGCACTCTTCTTTCTGCTATCAGTCACACAAGGCTCAAGAACTGCAGCAAACAGGTCTTCACTCTTCATTCCAGATGGATCATGTTGCCTCCTGCTAAGACTCCAGTTGACTTGAACAGAAACACAGTCTGTCATTATTCACTTCACACTAAAGATCTAAGGATAAGTGGGGAGAGAATTTTCCCTGTGGTTTTCTTAACTCCATCCTCTACCCTCCTCTGACCTGAAGTTCTGGGCAACTCTGCCATGAAGCCTGCCTGGTATCCAACAAAGATGGGTATTTCTGTCCATTTTGATCCCAGAGTGTTTAAGTTTTCTGTAATAAAAATATGTCTGCAAAGAAGAGATCTCAGAACAACCATCAACTGAATGCAAAGTGCCACGTCATGCCAAAGTACATTCCTGTTTGTGAGGGGCATGCAGGTCCTGGATGGTTAGGAAGTGGACATGCAGGTCTCCTGGGTCACAACAAGCAAATCTTGTATTCACTGAGATTAAAAAAAACCCCAACCATGCCAGAATTGATCAACAAGGTTCCCAAGTTGAGAGGTTGCTCAGAGACTGGACTATCTGGAGGTATCAACTGATAAATCAGGAGCTGCCCAAGGTGGGAAAGGATTTCAGATCTCTTTCTCCCACATATCTCCCACTGATGGTTAAGCAGAGAATTATCTAATTGGTCCCATTTAATCCTCACACACAACTACTAATAGCACAGATGATGTGCTACAGGAGTAGGAGAGAAGTTTCAGATGATGTGCTACAGGAGTAGGAGAGAAGTTTCAGCTGCAAGAAATCATCTTGTTCCACTTAATGTTGGGTTTAATGGAAACAGGGCTGTGTCCACCCTGTCTCTTTAGGAGTGTCTGCCAGTGTTCTGTGTACCTGCTGCTCCAGTAAAGCTCTCAAATGCACCACTGGAGTTACTTGGGTTAACCTTGGCTATGTTTTATTTCTAGGCTTATTTCAGGCAAAAATCATTAGAAAAGTCAGTCATGACATCCTGATTAAGATTCAACACACAAAAACCTTGGGCCCTGCTACCATAAAAATCAAGAACACTGTTAGCACTGACTGCAAAAGCTGGAAGGTCCAAGCCAGCTTGAAATCATATTCATAACATGCTCCAAGTTTCACTCCTGTGAACTTCCCATTTATATTTAATTATATGTCAGCAATAGAGAGCATGAGGAGCAGCATTTCTACACCTGACTTAATAGATAGACCTGGATACACTTGATAATCATCAAAATTTCATTTCTCTAGCATATATATATATAGATATATCAAAATCAAAGGAGATTTTACAGTTGTTTCCAAGAGTTTTAAATCTCTGAATTTTCAGCTTGTGACAAACCAGGAGACATTTTCATCATCACAAAATCAGTGGGCATTCCTGAAAAATCTTGGCCCTTGTTTCATTAGATTTCCCAAGGAGTAGATCAATTTAAAAGAAGAAATAAACCTTATTTCTGTACACAATGTACAAACATTCTCTTCATGCAACACTCATGCTTGAGGATAGAAAGCTTGAAGAGTAGAATCTGATTTTTCCCTTGTGTCCCTGTAACCAACATTAATCCATCTCCTTGCTGTGACATCTAATGTAGACCCTACAGATCAGATAATGAAGCAGTTCTCTGCTGGCTTGAGCTGGAGAAACTCCAGTGACTTCAGAGCCTATGTTGGTGAGGGGGATCTGGCTCCATATCAGGCCCTTGGATCACCTGCAAAGGATGGCTTATGTAACTTCATTCTTTTCCTCAAAACAATGCAGCAAGGCTCAGGTTCCACAAGCCAGCAGCAGCTCCCAAAGTTTCCAACCAAGGTCAGTGCAATTCATGGTGGTCAAGTGTCAGCTGCTAAAAGGACACGAAGGCTTTAGCAACTTCAGTGTGGATGTTGACCAGATTTATCAAAACCTGTAACCTCTGCAGTGTGGGTGAACTAAAGCAAAGGCTCTTTGAAAGGATTTGGGCTTATTAAGCAAAAAAAAATCAAGAATAAGTGGGAAAATTCACTGATTGTAGAAAGGAAATATGAAGTTTAGGTCACTGAATCACAGTGAGTGCTGCTGTCCCTGGTCCAATAGGCCAAGCAGAATAAGCAGCTAGTTGCAAAGCTAGATAAAAGCAATTTTCAGGTTACTCAAACTTCTCTGGTGATGGGCTCACCATCCTGTCAGCTCTGTAATGAGAGGATCTCATACCCTGACTGCTAATGAGGGACTGCAGGAGAGTTAACAGAAAAGCACACCACAGCCAAATATTACTTCACAGACAGACAGGAGGGTNTAGGAGAGAAGTTTCAGCTGCAAGAAATCATCTTGTTCCACTTAATGTTGGGTTTAATGGAAACAGGGCTGTGTCCACCCTGTCTCTTTAGGAGTGTCTGCCAGTGTTCTGTGTACCTGCTGCTCCAGTAAAGCTCTCAAATGCACCACTGGAGTTACTTGGGTTAACCTTGGCTATGTTTTATTTCTAGGCTTATTTCAGGCAAAAATCATTAGAAAAGTCAGTCATGACATCCTGATTAAGATTCAACACACAAAAACCTTGGGCCCTGCTACCATAAAAATCAAGAACACTGTTAGCACTGACTGCAAAAGCTGGAAGGTCCAAGCCAGCTTGAAATCATATTCATAACATGCTCCAAGTTTCACTCCTGTGAACTTCCCATTTATATTTAATTATATGTCAGCAATAGAGAGCATGAGGAGCAGCATTTCTACACCTGACTTAATAGATAGACCTGGATACACTTGATAATCATCAAAATTTCATTTCTCTAGCATATATATATATAGATATATCAAAATCAAAGGAGATTTTACAGTTGTTTCCAAGAGTTTTAAATCTCTGAATTTTCAGCTTGTGACAAACCAGGAGACATTTTCATCATCACAAAATCAGTGGGCATTCCTGAAAAATCTTGGCCCTTGTTTCATTAGATTTCCCAAGGAGTAGATCAATTTAAAAGAAGAAATAAACCTTATTTCTGTACACAATGTACAAACATTCTCTTCATGCAACACTCATGCTTGAGGATAGAAAGCTTGAAGAGTAGAATCTGATTTTTCCCTTGTGTCCCTGTAACCAACATTAATCCATCTCCTTGCTGTGACATCTAATGTAGACCCTACAGATCAGATAATGAAGCAGTTCTCTGCTGGCTTGAGCTGGAGAAACTCCAGTGACTTCAGAGCCTATGTTGGTGAGGGGGATCTGGCTCCATATCAGGCCCTTGGATCACCTGCAAAGGATGGCTTATGTAACTTCATTCTTTTCCTCAAAACAATGCAGCAAGGCTCAGGTTCCACAAGCCAGCAGCAGCTCCCAAAGTTTCCAACCAAGGTCAGTGCAATTCATGGTGGTCAAGTGTCAGCTGCTAAAAGGACACGAAGGCTTTAGCAACTTCAGTGTGGATGTTGACCAGATTTATCAAAACCTGTAACCTCTGCAGTGTGGGTGAACTAAAGCAAAGGCTCTTTGAAAGGATTTGGGCTTATTAAGCAAAAAAAAATCAAGAATAAGTGGGAAAATTCACTGATTGTAGAAAGGAAATATGAAGTTTAGGTCACTGAATCACAGTGAGTGCTGCTGTCCCTGGTCCAATAGGCCAAGCAGAATAAGCAGCTAGTTGCAAAGCTAGATAAAAGCAATTTTCAGGTTACTCAAACTTCTCTGGTGATGGGCTCACCATCCTGTCAGCTCTGTAATGAGAGGATCTCATACCCTGACTGCTAATGAGGGACTGCAGGAGAGTTAACAGAAAAGCACACCACAGCCAAATATTACTTCACAGACAGACAGGAGGGTATTTTTCAGGCTCCCAGACAGGTGTCCTCTCCACAGGTAGACAGTTGAGACTGCAAACACGATTAGTGTGATTAGTGCACACAGCTTTTAGTCTACCTGTTTACATTTCTCTTCCAAGTTGCCTTCACCGGGCCCTGAGGAAGCTGTAGTTGTCCTAGCTGGCAAATCCTCACCCACCCAACTATGCATAGTCTGGGTTTGACAAACAGGAGAGTTGATATTATTGAGAGAAAGCAGAGATTTCAACTAATCATCTCAACAGTTCACATGCTACCTTGCTTTTTTTTTGCCAGCAGTTGCTTGCTTGACATCCAAGTAACAAAAAGCATGAATATTTCAGAGTATTCCCTTCAGCAGAGGGCAGCACTGGCTTAGAAGTTAATTCAGCCACAACTCTCAGGGCTGACAGCATCCTTTAGTTCTCCCACAAGGCTTTGACAACCACCTGATGGGCTCCTAAGGGTTGGAAAACCTCTGCTGAGGTGGCAATTGCAGCTGGTCAGCTAGCAGCAGGGGAAGAGCTGCCCCAATGTGCCCCTGAGATATTGAATTTTAGAGGAAAAAGCAGTGAAGAACTTTCTAACTCCCAACTCAAGGCATCAGTCTGACTGATCAAACCTGTCCACAAATGCCTTTTATCATGTGATCAGTCTGGGAAAGACCCAGACCAGCATATACTCACTTCTAACAAACATAATCATACCCATCACTCATTTCACCAGCCAGCCTAAGGCAAATGGGGTTTAAATAACTTAAGGCACCACAGTGGAACAGAGAACCTCTCTCCTCCTAGTGTCACTTTGAATCATACCAAAGTGCAGATTAAAGGTAGAAGCACTGAGATGGAGAGGCAGTGGGGACATCCCAGACAGCCTGGATTAGTGGCACAGGGCAATGCTTTGATTCTCTGATGAGTGGAGCTGGTGTTAAGTGAGTTAATTCACATCTACTGAGTGTTTTCAGGCTCTACATAAGCATCATTTAAAGGTATTTTCCAGCAGACAATTAAGAGTTGGCTGGCACTCAGCTAATAAACTATCAAATCAAACCTCTTGCTTTTTCCTTTTTCAGGTCTAGAGTCAGGTAAGTTTGCACATTCACATTACTGATATAGCAACAGGAAATTCATAATATATATGTAATACAGCAATAGGATTCATCAGTTCATACATATTCCAAGCATGTTATCTTGAGCACAAGTTTTTAAATACAGTTTTCCCAAAGGGCCTCGAGCAGAATATGCTGTTTACATCCTGAAAAGGAAGAATCTGTTTCACAGATTTAAATACAGAATTAATGTACAGATTAAATCCACATTGCTACTGTGTTTTATACAGCACACACTATACCATGAAAGGCTTTTGTAAGTAATGGATGATTGCATTACAAGTGTCAGAGGCATCTCAAATAAGTTTTTTATTGCTGTTTTATAATAAATGATGACTCTTTTCACATGTTCTCATTCTCTGACCTGAGGACAGCAAAGACTATGGAAAAAAAGTTCATTTTTTCTGGAGAGCCAGATGTTACCCCAGAAGCTGCTGAAAGCTACTTTGAGTAGCTTTGCTCTTTACAAAATATCATTTGTTGCAAAAACAAGTTTCAGAACCAGAAGCCCAGCTTACCTTTCATTAGTGACAGAGAAATGTTTATTATAAACCTAGCATGTTTTAAGTCTGAACTTGGTTTGTAATGAACACATTCATTTGAATCTGTGTGGAGTTTTGGAATGCTGGAGTCAGTAAGGCAGAGTCAGCCAGCACAGCACAGAGAAAACAGCCTGTTCCATTTATTGGAGAGCTCTCCAATGCATCATGCAAATAATACCTCTCATCTTGATTATCTTTATTTAGATACATCACCTATAGATATGTAGAGATGTATTTCTATAAATGGCACACACAAAGATACTATGCAGACAGAAGCACACACATTTTCTGAAGCAATTTTTTCTTGTTTTATCATGCACTGGGTCTTACAGCTTCAAGCCAACTGAGAACATGTGCTTCTATAAAGAGATTCATTTGAAGGAAATCTACCTCAGCACCTTGTTTCCAACAAGAATGTGATTATTTTCTGGCCACTAACACTGACACACAACAAAAACATTTGGGCTCTCACAGCTCCCTAGCACCAAATTCAAAACAAACAGAAATTGATGGCTGCTGTTTTGGAAACACAGCTAGGACATGAAGGCCCTTTTTTGTTTTAGCATCATTAAATCAAGTAAACACAAGCTGTTTCAAGTCCATCAGGTGCCATTTTTGATGTATTACACTTTTTTTTCCTAGCACTGACTATGTCTAAATGCCTGAAAGGAGTTACTCTGCATTTAGGCAGTGTCACTCCTTCAGGAATACCCTCTGGCTAAAAACCTGACCTCAGCAGAATGGACACAGCCCAATTTAAGACTCTATAACCTGAAATCAAATCCTAAGGCCTGGTTCTCTGACAACTTGGCTCTCCACAGGGTCCACGAGACACATCAATCTGGTTTCTCTAGCATTGCACTATTCCTACACCTCTGACCCAGGAAGGCAAGGGCCTGTGACTAGGGAATATTAAACCAATTTGCCATTCAATTTTATCTGTACTTCTCCAGGGAGTCTTGGTGATAGATGGTAGAGTGAGCTCCATGAAGGGTCAGGAGCCACAGTTCAGCATCAGGGTCGCTGGGGTTTGGTGTTGTACCCACCTGGGAGCAGGGTGGGCTCCCACCAAGGTACTGTTCTAGGGGTGAGCTTTGTAGAGCAGGGCTGATGGTTGGACTTGATGATCCCAAGATTCTTTTCCAACCTGAAGGATTCTATGATCAATAAATCTGTATCATTCCATCTGAAAAAGGTTTTTGGACTAAATGACTCTTTTTGGTCTATTCTTCAGTGCCTCAACAGTATGGGGCTGGGATGCCCATGACCATCAGTGAATGCAGCAGATGATCATTAATGAAAAGAGAACCTTATTATTCACTGAAAGCATAATCCATTTCTTGAACAGCCCCTTGATTGGCACCACAGGATCAGATCTGCATGACTGATTGCCATGTGCAACACAGCAGCCACGTGCTTTCCTCACTGCCAGAGGTCACTGATACACTTCACCACCAGCACAGGCAAGCTTGTTTTACCTGCATCTGTTCCAAGGGAAAATCCAGACAGCACAGCATGGTGCTGCTATTGAAAAATTAACCTTCTTTTACACTTTCTACAACCTTCTTGTAGTACTTTGATCATTTGAAGACTGAACTGGTACTTTTCCCTCTCTCAATCTCAACTGCTGTCACAATTGTGACAACATGTACAATGCATGGTCTGCTCTGCACTTGGAAAGCCTCAGATCTTGAAGGCCAACTTCCACAAGTACAGAAATCTTCTGATGCTTAAATGAATCACCCTGATATAAACATGTACTTGTACTCTTTTTGTTATAGTCTCTGAAAAAGGAAGGGATTTTTTAATTGTCTTTCAGAACATTTCATCTGCCTGGGTTGGCCTTGATGATCCAGCTTGTTACTGCACCATGAATTTATTAGTCTTTTAACTACAGTCTTGACAAGGATAATGGGCAATGATTGCTTATAAATCCTTTGCTGCAGTATTTCTTCTAAAGCCATAAGTTTACACTGTGTTCTTAATAAAATCACAGTACAGCAACGGGAGGATGAAACAAAGATCAGCTGGGTGTTCATTTTTAGTGGCCTGGGTTACCTTAACTGGGTAATAATTGTTTTGAAAGCTCCAGGCATCAGAGGCAAATCCAAGTCACATGAAGGTTTGTTTAGATGGCAGCCCCAAGGCACTTGCCCAGGTGGAGTTTGCTGGCAGTTTTGCCAGATCTCTGGAAGCCTCTGGAATGGACAAGGCTGGATCCCACACCACAAACACCCAATTTGTTCAGCTGCTGCAAATACTCTTAGTTTTCCATGCAGCAATGATGACCCCTAATGGTGGAATATTTCTTCTGCTGAGCAATATGCAGAGAACTTCCTTTTCAAGCTATATTTCTACTTAAAAATATTTGCAACTTGCTCTTGCAGGCCACCAGCAAACTGCTCAAGGCTTGCTCTAAGTGTAACAGAGAAGCAGCCTCTCTGCCTGTTTAATTCTTTATGACACATGGAAGAATCAAAATGGAAATGCATATTCTAGCTCTGAGTCCAGGATTTACAGTTGCCCTTTTTTTTGACCTTATTTTATCTTGCAGAAGCAAATTTCAGCCACCCTGGTGTGACTAATCCCTGCAGAAAGCCTTCAGAAAAGAGGATGAGACAGTTTTTTCTCTAGATCTAACCATCTGTATGCCAGAAAGCAAACAGCATGCAACCAAAAGCCTTCTAGAAATCCTTGTGTCAGCTATCAGATAATGCTGCAGTTGCAGGACTTTTGATACCCAGTGATCTTTTCATCTGAATCAAATAATAACTAATAACAAAAAATAATCTTTATAAAACTGTAATGTTATTTTAGTATTAATTCAACATTTTAAGTGCATGTAGGGTATAAAAATCTTGTTAGATTTTTACATTCTGAAAAGCTTAAAGTTTAGGGGATTTTTAAATCCAGGTACATCTCAAAGCCTTTAATTCCTACTGGAAACTGCATCTGGACTGGGAAGAGAAGGTAAATTGTGTTACAGATGCCAGGTACCTAAAACCAAGTCTCAGTTTTCTGTTGGGAGAGATGAGTATCAGTATCTGCCCCATTTTAGCTTGCCTGACACTTGCATCAAGAGCCAGATAAAGAACAAGGTAACTGTATTATCCAGGCTTGACCTAAATGTGTCAGTTTTTCCCAGGTTGAGATAAATACACAGCTTTTAAAAGAAAGAAAAAAAAGTTGAGCCCCCCTGGCAGCTTCCTGACTTGTTTACTTTCTTTTAACAACATTATAAACACAGAAGCTGTGCTAGATTTCATTCGAGTCTACAAAGCACAGAGCCTTCATCTAAATAAACAAAAACTTAGAAAAGTGTTCTTTTTCTTTAGAAGTCTGGAAATACCTTTATGATTTTGTTTTGCATGGTAATAATAAAGTCACACAGCTATGTACTAGGGAAAAAAAGAAATCATGCTTCTGTTATGTGTCTTGGCACTTTGGTTTGGATAATAAGATGTGTAAAATCCTTTTTTTTTTCATTAGAATCTAATCACTAATTTTTTCATTACCTTTATGACCACTTTAAGTTTTATTTCCCTTCTTTTTTTTTTTTCTTAAGAATGATTATGAGAAATGCATCATCACCCTGCCTTACCTTTCTCACATCTGAGCTCTTTGGTTCTGTTGTCCAAGTGATAATTCTAGATACAGCAAGTCTTGTCTCACTGGAGTTCACAAAGTCTGTTGGATCCATCTGTCTTGCCAAGGACTCAATATACTTCAGGATAGCAACTTTCACCTGAGAAGTGGAATTTGTCAAGCTCATGAACTGACAAAGGTGGTTTTATCCCATAGTAAACAAATACCACTACAGATGTTCCTGTAGCCTTGAAACAGCCACCTCCTGATAAAAAGCCTGCACAGCAGTATCAGAAAGCTGCTTTTTTTTCCTCCAAACCCTAAACATGCTACATCTGATCTATACAAGCACTTGGTAAAATGTGTCTAGAAGTCCAAATTCCCAGGTGTTCAGAGGGTTTGGTCCCTTCTGTCCTGCACAGTCAGGTTTTCTTCCCATCAGAACCAGTGAAGAAGAGTATTCTGTGTCTAAACTTCAATAGATTCCAGTGTGCTTAAGTTCTCTGACTTCATTCAAAGATATTTAGATTTATTGAAATGGAAAATGAGAGTGTTTATCACAATCATCACTAATTTCAGTATCATGCAGGTACTTTAAACTAATTTACCTTGAGTTCTATACTTTATATATGCCTAATATTACAAGCTAAGACAATCAGGATGATGATTTAGGGAAAAAAAACTCTTGATACTGACCTTCAGGTTGGGTGTTTGGGTCTGATCTACAATAAACCTCATCAAAATGTTAAATTGTTGATCAAAGGGAAAAGAATCCCTGTCCAAAGCAAACAAAGGCAAAAATGTTATGAAATATACATGCAGCACAGATTTCAACATGTTGGGTTTTTTTCCTTAACTTTACCATCAACCAGACATATTCCAAATCCAAGGATTAGTTGATTATTGTTTTAATACTGGAGAAAATAATTACCTTTATACACTGTTACTCTATCTGCTCTCAGTACACTTATCCAGTTTTTCCTTCTTATTTCAGGCTGTGTTTTGTTCCCTTGTCTCTAGAAGCAGGTTTATCTTGTCCTCAGAGATCACATCTTGTTTTGATTTCTCTCCTCTTTTTCCCTACTCTATCCTACTTTCTCTTGGATTACTACTAGTAGTTTAAAAATGATCCTATTTTCACAATGAGCTGAACTTTAATTGTAACAAGAGTCCTACACTGGACCTGGACTAGAGAATTGGTGTGCTCAATGAGGTAGCATTCAAGGTCTTATCCTGACACTGCCATTATTTGCTGCTTGAAAAACATGGAAGATGCTCTGAAATCTGTGGAAAAGCACCATTCATATTCTGAATATTGAAAAAAAAAACCTGATAGCTAAGCACATGTACATACACACACAGAAAAACCCCTACAAATTAACAAAATGTATCAGTTACACAGTTTAAATGTTATGCCTTAAAGTTATCCATTTAAAGAAGAGAGAGGTCTTTTTAAATCAATATTGTGATAAACTTAATTCTCCTTTATTCCAGTATTAAACAAGATTGAGCCCTCAAAATATATGGAACTGATGGGTTTCTAAAATATTCACCAGATATGTTCCTGTAATCCTGAAAAAAATCTCCATAGCATTTCCAGCTGAGTACTCTACCTGGTGACATCCAGAGCTTTCTGGACTTTTGCTTGCACAGACCCCAGCAAATCTGCTCCCATTTTCTTCAGCAACTGGGTCAGGAGAACAAAAAGCCAATCCTGCAAGTCATCTTTATGAATGATGATGAAATCAACCAGGGTTTCCAGAAACATGCTGAAGACCTATAGAAAAAAAACCCACCAAGTGTCATAAAAAAGGAATATGATGCTTTAAAGAAAAATAATCAAAAGGGAGGAGGGTTTAAATCTGAGTTTCAGGATGATTTAGTTATAGGTGATTTTATGAATGAATGATTTTAGTGACTACAATGCTCTGAAAACAAAAATAATCAGACAAGACACGTTTAAAATGTGTTGTATTAAGGTACAAGAAACAAATGAAGGAAGGGGTAGAATGCACTTACTCTCTGTTGTGAATTCCACGGCAAAGCAGACCATGCAACAAAACAAACCACTCGTTAGCACACATAGTGATCAAGGCTGGTTGTTCAGATGCAGATTGTCAACAGATAAAAGATGCATTCCTTTCAAATTCACATTTCCTGAAAACACCCCTTTTTCAAGACCTGAGAGGTAGGAACTGCCTGGAAAGGCCTGGGGAGGGGGGGTGGCAAGGTCTGGGGGTGGCAGCAAGGCCTTGGGGGGGCGGGATGGGTGGCAAGGCCTGGGGTGGGTGGCAGGACCAGACTAATCAAAGCCAAAACCAAGACCTGTGACAGGTGATAGTGCCTAACCACCTGACCATCGTTTCATAAAGCTGGTTTGCCACCTCAGGGTATGGCATGAAACTCCCTTTTCCCTATTCTTGCTCCTGTTTACCCATTGACAGAAAACCTCTGGGTTGGAACATGCCCATGGGCCCGACCACCCCATTCCCCAGCCTGCTTTTTGTTTTGAGATGCCTGTAAATTCTTGATATAGCCTTAAACTTAACAAACCAGTGTTATAAAGAAGGAAAAGTGGCTCTATAAATTCAATGATGAGCTTAGAACAGTACCTTGGTGGGAGCCACACTGCTCCCAACACCAAACCCCAGCGACCCTGATGCTGAACTGTGGCTCCTGACCCTTCATGGAGCTCACTCTACCATCTATCACCAAGACTCCCTGGAGAAGTACAGATAAAATTGAACTTCTCTCTCCAGGAGCTGACATCTGAAGGTCATTAGGCTGCTCCTTGGGAAGCACAGAGCAACCACTTCCTAGGGACGTTGAGACCGAGACACATCCCTCCACCGTAAACCAGATAAACATCAAGGAGATTTTTAAATGCCAGTTCTCCCAGCAGATGGCAGGGGTGGAAATACAAAACATTCATCTTGGATCAGCATCAAAATGTGCACACGTGGTAACATAAGAGAGCCAGCCAAGTCTTTTGTGATCTTACCTTGCTGTGAGGGTCAGCAAACATGCGAGTAAATATTTCACACAGCCTTTTTAACTCCACTCGGCTGAAATACATCAAGAAAACATCATGTTAATGCTCAAGCTGTACTTGCAGATTAAAAAAAGCTAATAAAGAGTAACAGAAAAAAAGATTTAACCTTCTTTCTTTAGCTGTTACTTAAGCCACGCTTCTGAAACTTCTGTATCTAGGCAAAATTTTACCTGGTATTCTAGTTTAATTGCTGGGATCATCAGGTTTACATGAAGAAATCAATAAAAGGTTTTTTAAATCATAAACTAGACACTTGGATTTTGTGCTGCTTTATTTTCCTACAGCCTGGATTGCAGAAGGCACCTTTGGGAGGTATTTACTTTCTGCATGCATCACTGACTCACTAAAACATGGATTTTTGCAGCCCAAGAATAGGTGTCTCAAGTCTCCTTTGTGGCAGGGAAAGAAACCTTTTAAAGAATTCAAATTTCCCAATAAAATCAGAAGTTTCATGCTGCTCGAGTACAAGTTCCTATTAATAAGAGATGATTAGGTGCTCAGTAATGCTGAAGAATGACATATGGGTCCCTTTCCTAAAGTACTGAGTTTGAGTTAAATGGTGTCAAAGTTCTTGTTTGCAATTTAATGAAAGGACAAGTCTTGGTTTCCCTGCAAGGCAAAATGCCAAAGATCATGGAAGTTTTGCTTGTTTAATGTGCAAACAAAGCCAGAGCAAGACAGTCAGGTAACATTATGGATTCAGTTAGCTATTTTTTCACTAATTTTCAACTAATTTTCAGCTAATTTTCACTAATTACTGTGAAAGCAGAGCACCTAGTGAAATACACACAGATTGCTTAGAGAACAGCCATTCAGGTCTGGACCATGGGTAACTCTCATTCCAGAAAGACATTAATTTTACAGTCTACTGACATCTCACTCTCTCAAAATTAGCTTCAAAGACCAGCCCAGAACATGCTAATAGGCTACAGCTATTTTATATTTCCTTGTTAATATGTGACACAGGATCTTTTTTCCAGTGAAGCTGCACATGAAAGGCTGATCAAACAGAAACAATGGTCTTGAGAGCTTCATGTAGAAGAAACACCACAGCAAAGCTGTCAGCTTCATTCAGGATGAGACTGCACAGTCCCAAAATGACTACACTGCTCTCTGAATGAACTCTTATTTACTCCTCTCCTGAATCTTCTTTCTGGGCAAAGGTTACAGCAAGTCATGGACCTGAGGTAACAATGTAAGTGCTGAACTGAACCAGGCATGGGAAGAAGGTTTCCTTCAGGGAATTGTTTTATTTAGAAGACCTTACAGGGAGCTGTCCTGGTTTCAAGAACTAGGACACGTGTGGTTGTGTGAAACAAAGAAGGCAGGTAAGTGCTGCAGCATTTGGAATGCACAGCCTCCTGTATATGCAATTCCCAGATAACACAGCACTAAATTAAACCCAGTCACATCACTGCCTTTTGTTAAAGTTATTACACCACAACAGAAGATATCTGGTTTAATTAGCAGACAGACAGACTTGTCCCTTGAACTAATGACCTTGATGATGTTCTGCAAGATGCCATGGGAACAAACAGGCTGATAAAAATCTGATCGTTACAACAGGCACCAGATCAACCTTGAACCAAGGAGGAAGCAAGAGCAAAAGCAAAGCAAAATGAAATATAATTTAGAGAACTAAACCCAGTGTATGATTAAAAAATAATTTCACAGGGGTGTAGTTTCTGGGAGCAGTTTATAAATTATTCAGGATCAAAGGTAGAAAACTTGCTAGCTAGAGGGATTAGTGACAGCAGCACAGTTAAAACACTGCAACCAACAGGGTTGGAAACAATAGTTTAATTCTGCTGGCATTTCTGCTAAGAGCTATTGATCTGCACAAATTGCCCATCACCCAACCTCCTCAGCTTTTCCTCCCTTGGAACAGCACTCAAAACCTTGGTTATATTCCTGTCACATCTTTGGGGTAAAATCAAAGTCTCACCCCAGTTTTTCATACAAGTATGAGGTGCCACAGTCTTTCCAGACAGTTTATTAAAGAAGAAAAAAACAAGTATACATGTGGGAAGTATCTTTTAAATGACTTGTAAGTGGATCCCTTCAAATAACATCTCTGATCTAGAGACTCTAACTACCCATATTAAAAACCTGTAGCACTTCTTACTTCAGGGCTGTACCACATAATGTGAAGTGCTAAGAGGATTTTTATGATGGTAAAGGAATTTTTCCAAGCCTAGTCTCAGTACATTTTAATTCAGTCTGTTAATATGAACCATCAAATATTTCAGCCAGTGTGAAGGCCTTTTTAAATGGAAACAACTGCTCAAATCAAAGTAGGTATGTTATAAACCATAAAACTACTTTATAAACATGGCCATAATTTAAATACATAATATTTATAATAGGAAAAGAAAATGTCACAGCAATTCATGAATGTTATCTTCAAAGGAGCCAAGAGCTTGTTTCCAAATACTTTTACCATAAACTGAGGGTGAAAAGCCTATGGTCCCAGAGCCAGTTGACTTTAATTCATGTGACCCGTGGCCATATGAAGTTTCCAAATGGCTATTGGGAAACTTTAAGATCTCTTTTATTGTGTCACATGTCAAAATTCTTTTGTTGAAAGCTACAGAAACCCTTTAAAAGCTCTGCCTTTGCTACCATAAATTTCAGAGTTGATATACCTACTTCACTGCCCTAAGAAACTTCCCTCTACATTATAAACTACTCCATTTAGAAGAGACTTAAGACTTTTCAAGAGTTACATCTATAATTACACCTAACACAGCCTTCATAAAGCCAAATTATACCCAACATACCCATCTGAGCTCATCTTTATACCAGAGTCATTTTAGAATCAGCACCCTGAGTGATGCTTCACCAAGTTGTTGGGGTGTGGGGAGGATATTGAAGGTTCAAACAGATTAATGTAAAGATAGTACCACCCTTTAAATGCAGTTACAGTTCCATCTGGCCAGGGGGGTTGGACTAGATGATGTTCTAGGTCCCTTCCAACCTCTAACATTGATTCTGTGATGATTGTGGGAAATCTCACTGTGCTGCAACAAGAACCCACCACTGGAGGTCTTCAGGAGACACCTGAAGGACACGCTTAGCCAAGTCCTTCAGGATAGGCTGAGGGAGCTGGGATTGTTTAGTCTGGTGAAGAGGAGGCTCAGGGGGGACCTTATTGCTCTCTACAGCTACCTGAAGGGAAGTTATAGGGAGGTGGGGGTCGACCTCTTCACCCTCGTTAAAGATGACAGGACGAGGGGCAATGGCTTCAAGTTGCACCAAGGGAAATTTAGGTTGGATATCAGGAAGAATTTCTTTCCAGAGAGGGTGGTTAGGCATTGGAATGGGCTGCCCAGGGAGGTGGTGGAGTCCCCATCCCTGGAGGTGTTTAAGAGTCACATAGATGTGATGCTGGGGGACACGATTTAGGGATGCTGGCAGTGTAGGGTTGATGGCTGGACTTGATGATCTTAAAGTTCTCTTCCAGCCAAATCATTCTATGATTCTATGATAAATCCTTCCTATGCTACTCACACAAATTATACTGATGCCATAGCAGGAATTCCTCCAAAAGCAAGGAAAGCCCCACATGGTGTTGCCAAACCCTTCAGAGACCCATGGGAAAAAAAAAGCAGGCACGCGGTGACCGGAGCCACCCCTCCCACTAACACCATGGAACCACCCCAAATCACCTCAGCGTCCGCTGGCTTTTCAGCAAGTTCTGCAGCCCTATGAGCCCCTCTTTCCTCTCAGACCAGTTGGAGCTGGCACAGTGGTTGAGGACCTCTGCCACGTCCTCGGTCTGGCGCAGGTAGTGGGGGATGCCCCCGTTCCTGGAGCCGTAGGAGCGCTCCGAGCAGGCGCTCGAGGCGTCGCTGTTGGCGTCGTCGTCGGAGTACATCCCGTAGGGCTCGTACCTTCTCCTCACTGGCTTCTTCTGGAAAAGGAGGGGGTGGGGGGGGAGACTGGCATTTAGGCAGGTGGGTGGGTGAGCAGTCAGCAAGCACTGCCTGGGCACCTCTGCCAGCAGGGCAACACAGATCCCATGGATTTCAACAAGGATATTGAAGCGACTAAGGCAAGACCTGCCTTCCCCAGGGTGTTTATGCTCAGGGGAATCAGCCCCTAGCACTGATACCACATGCTGCTCCAACAAGGGTCCCAATTATTCCCAATTCTATGATGATACCTCTACTTCAAAGCCAAAAAGAAACCAATAAATACAGATAAGGAAGAAAGAGCTGAAGGAATCTGTGCTGGCATGCACAGTCACTTGGATATTGCTACTGAAGTGACTCTGGAAGTGTAGTGGGATACAGGAGATGAGAGCTTTTCTGTTAGTCTGGGCTAGGATTTTTCCAGAGGATGCTAAGGGAGCTGAGTACTCAAATCCTGCTTGTTTCCATAGCATTAGAGGACCCAATTCCCTCAGTTTGATAACCTTAGAGGAGGGATATTAGAATAACTATGGTAGCAAAACAAATTTTATGCTATGCTTCAAAACAAATTTTATGCTATGCTTCAAAACAAACTCTTAAATGAACCTTAACAAGACTGATAAGACAAGGTATCAGAAAAAGATCATTATTCTAAGGTGTTGCCTACAGAATTCCTTCCCATGTCCTTCCAGTCCTGCTTCTGAAGCCAGCAGAGCTTTTCTTCCACTAGGACTGCAGGATTGAAGTGGCAAAATTTAACTCAAGTGCAGTAAGTATCATGGGCATCAGCAATTAAGGTGGGGAAAGTGGGAAAGTAGAAATAAAAAGTCAAGAAAGCACTAGTACCTTGCTCCTGGAGTCTCCTAACAGCTGTAGGCAGGAAAATATTGAAGGGTGGGAAAAAGCATAGAGAATTATGTCAGAAGCTTATGCAGGGTTTGTTTTTGCAACAAAAACGTATAGCAAATGTGTCTTAGCAAATAAAGTCATAAAAAAATAAACAAACAAAAACAACACAAAAGAAAACCAAAACAGTTGATGCAAAATAAAAATGGGTATAATAATGCCTGAGTTTATCTCCTAAATATTGCACTGCTTGCATAGCCAACTATGTTCTGTTGGGGAGCTTGGAAGTGAGATTATCTGTTAATTTTCTTTTAATGACAGATGTATTCTCTACAGCATCTCTGCTTACTTTTCAGAAATGCTGCTCTGGAAGATCCCAGAGTTTTCAGGAACTACTTCTTTCCCCTCCCATTAGCAGCAGCATTTGATTTTGAGCCTTGGCAAGAAATCCCCATGTCAGGAACCCACTATCTCCAGTGCAGCACATTTCATCCACTTCACTTCACCCCAGTTCTCTTTCAAGCCACAGTTCTTGGGTTTTTTTTTTTGAAGCTTAGCTTTTTTTCAGACCCCCTGGTTGGCACCCCTGACTTAAAGGCCTTACTGAAAGTTTTCTTTGAGCTCTTCTGACAGATCTGAGCACTGACTCCCTTATAGCCAATGTGTGTTTAGGCCAAGTCCAAACAGGAGCAGTGTTTCCAGCAGGAACTGTACCCAGGGAGCAGAGGTTACTCAATTACCCACTGGGTTTTGTTCCAACTGTTTGGCCATCTCTGGAGAAGTTCTTTTCATTTCCTAGTGCAGGGAAAAGAATACTCCTCTCCAAACAAGGCTGCTGGCATCACATTACTGTCTCAAAAGGAGTCTGAACAGAGCTTGTAAATTGTCTGTTGTGAGAAGATAACCAAGGGGGAAAAAAAAGGCAAATTGGGATGGTGGGAAAGAAGGGGACAACAAGATCATGTTGCATCCCTGAAGTCATCCATGTTCAAATTCAAGTCAGCAGCACCACTTAGTTTCCAGCCAGACTGAAGGGTTTCCCTTTTAAGCATTCAACCCATCACAATATAATAATATCTAGTTAAAAAGGGGAATATTTAAAAGGGAATTCTAAGTCTAGCTGAAGACTGAGTCCCACCCAAAGAGATCTCTGGGATCAGCAGTGAATTGTGGCCCCCTATATTCAGGGACACAGCCTGATTTCATTTCCACAGGCAAAACATCACCTGTAATTGTGCCCTGAACTGCTCTGGTGCCAAGCTGGAGGTGCTAAGAGCAGAAATTGGCTCACAAACTGGTAAAGAAAATTCTCACTAGTGAGTCAGCCCACTAAATGCAGCAGTACTATTATATACTGTCATACCTTTATAGTAATCACAAAATACATTATTTTTCTTCTCAAGGAAAGGCAGACTTTGTAATAAATGACATTTCTCTAGGAATAATCAGCTAGAAATGGAGGTGACATGAGCAGGGTGATAATCAAATACAGGGAAAATGAAGCAGTAAATGGGAAAAAAAAGGCATTTATCACAAACCCTGGGGACATGGTTCATTCTCCATAAAGAGAGATCTGAGATCATTGTCTCCAGCTACATCAGCAAATGGATCCCTCAGACATGTGTGTGCCCCATCAGAAAATACTCTACCCCATCAGAAAATGACCCCTCAGCTCAAATCTGGAGTTTGAGAAGCCCTGAGGTGAACTGGGCAATAATTGCTCTGCTCTCTCCCCCAAATACTCATGGTAAATCACTTTCTGGGTTCTAGCAGAGAGGTATTATAGTACTATAAGATTATATAGGAAAATAGATTTTTTTTTTCCTTTTTAAACTGACAGTTTATTTCCTTAGAAATGCACCAAGTGTTTGGAAGTATCACCAGCAAACCAGACAAATAGCATTTCAATCCAACTGCATGAGATGGTACCAACTACAGGCAAGCCAATTTCTGAGCTGATCCAAGCATCTCTCACACAGGGCAGGAACCTGGGAAATTCTCAGTTCTTGTTGAAACCTGACCAGGAATTGCCACTACCACAGCACACTGTTGTCCTGACAAAGTCTTCATGCAGGTAATGGGATGGAGAGATAGAAATCCCTGATCCCACAGGTCCCCAGCACCCCCAGAGGTGCCATGTTCATCCTCTGACAGCCAAGTGGAAAACCCCCAGCTGATCCCCCCCATCCTGCAGCTCCAGCACTGAGCATTCTCCCTGATGACAACTGTGGGGAGCAAAGAGGGATTAAAAGGCAACACCCACTGCTTCCCTACACCCAAAGCAAAATGCAGACTAACTCTAGAGCATCAGGCACAAGGAGAACACAGGCAGTTAGGAAGAGAAGATCATACGTACAGGTAATTTCAAGGCACTTTGTGGTGTGGGAAGCATTTTTTCCCTCTTACCAGTGCATCTGCCACAGCAGCCTCCAGGTCTGTGCTGGTGCTCAGGACTCTCATGGCATTGACAGAAGCAGGCATCCTGCCTGGCTGGCCCAGCCCAAATCGGTCTGCACAAAAGACAACAGTGAAAAGGGAGGGTTGGGCAATGAGTTCCCATTCCTTTGGAATCCTAATCAGGTGCCCCAGCACTTCTCCTCCCCTCAGGCTCTGGGAACTGGCAGTGCTTTCCCATTAAATGCTCTTTTATCCACAGCACTACACTCTGCTTTTTGAGTCTGAAATGAACTATTGGGCCCTGGAGACAATTTGGGATCCTCAGAGCTACTTGGTATTTTTATTTCTATTTTTTTTTTGTTTTAAGCTGGGAAGGAGGGTGTCTATTTTCTGCCTTTTTTTTTTTTACACAGAGTTGTTTCCAAGTTTTATTTAATTCAGAAGCAGACACACCAGTCCCACTCTGACAGCTCAGAAAACAGCTTCTCATTCACTTCAGGGAGGCAGAATCATGCCCAGTGTCAGAAGGTGTAAATACCTGAGCACTCACCCACCCTGCAGCTCTCTCTCAGGCAAGGATGTGAGCCCAGCAGCCCCACATGAGCCTATTTTATGTCTCAAGGTTTGATTAACCAGAAAATATTCCCCTATGCCCCACAGCATAAAAATGAAGGTTATTATTTGCTTATGAAGCAACTCCCAATTTTTAGTTTATTACTGTTGTTGAGAAGCAGTTTAAAAGCCATTTTAAATCACTATTATATTTATTTTCCCCTCAAACTATTTTTCTCCCATTGAATTTGATGGCAAAGCTCTCAGTAAAAAAAAGGTTGAGTCTAAAATGCCATTTAAATGCCTAAAACTAATTAGTTTCTCATTTGCCTACTCTACCTATAAAGCCACCCAGGTCTGTTATTAGCTCATCTGCATGTCATTTAGCAAAGGAAAAATCCTGAGATCTCCACAACACTGAGGTCAAACATGATACTCAGCAGCTCACTGGATTTTTTTTTTGAGGAAAAGCACTAAGCTTCTCACAAAATATCATTATTTTTGTCTTTAAAATAGCTCCTAGGGAATTAGCTGCACTGAGGTGAAGAAACTAAATCAGAGGCTGACTTTGCCAATCTACTGTCCCGATTCCAAGGGGAATTACACCTGAGTGTAACAGAGATTAAGCTACTGAGGGGAAATTTAAAAGAAAATCTGAAGTATTTTGTGAAAAACAAAACAAAAACTAAACAGAACATATTAAAAAAAACCCAAATCAACCTTAAAACTAGTATTTATTTCAAATAAAAAGTGTTATCTACCAAAAGAATAGTTTCTCACAGTTATGTAACCAGACAAGACATTTCTGATTTACAACAAAAGCACAATTTCTACAAAACACATTACAAGGGGAGGGGGGGAAAAAAAAGAAAATAAATGAATTTCTTAAGAACTAGCCCAAAAGTAACCAAATCATGACATTTCACAAAGAAATCAAAGTTATGTGTTATTACTATCCCCTTTTTTAATGCACTTGGGTTGAAGAATCAAGGATTTAATACTTCATGCCTAAAATCAAATGGAAAGATCTCTTTNCACAACACTGAGGTCAAACATGATACTCAGCAGCTCACTGGATTTTTTTTTTGAGGAAAAGCACTAAGCTTCTCACAAAATATCATTATTTTTGTCTTTAAAATAGCTCCTAGGGAATTAGCTGCACTGAGGTGAAGAAACTAAATCAGAGGCTGACTTTGCCAATCTACTGTCCCGATTCCAAGGGGAATTACACCTGAGTGTAACAGAGATTAAGCTACTGAGGGGAAATTTAAAAGAAAATCTGAAGTATTTTGTGAAAAACAAAACAAAAACTAAACAGAACATATTAAAAAAACCCCAAATCAACCTTAAAACTAGTATTTATTTCAAATAAAAAGTGTTATCTACCAAAAGAATAGTTTCTCACAGTTATGTAACCAGACAAGACATTTCTGATTTACAACAAAAGCACAATTTCTACAAAACACATTACAAGGGGAGGGGGGGAAAAAAAAGAAAATAAATGAATTTCTTAAGAACTAGCCCAAAAGTAACCAAATCATGACATTTCACAAAGAAATCAAAGTTATGTGTTATTACTATCCCCTTTTTTAATGCACTTGGGTTGAAGAATCAAGGATTTAATACTTCATGCCTAAAATCAAATGGAAAGATCTCTTTATAGAAGCACAGAGAAAACTTCTTAGGTCTGATTGAAACTGATTTCACTACCACAGAGGGATACACTACAAAGATGGAGAGAAAACAGGGAATTTTCCCAAGTCTAAATGATATCTGGTCCAGTACAAGGGTTGTAAACATTGAGGCAAATTCCACGCTCAGTTTTCTATTTAATGACATCACTCAAGTGTTACTAAAATCAGAATTTGGCTGAAATAAGAGATCAAAAAGACATCTTTTGCTTGCATGGCAATTTAGTGTTACATTAGAAAAGGGAAGATAGCTTGTGGTTTGATTTGTGTTTGGTTTGGAGTTTTTATTTAAATGAAGAAGAGAATGACAAAGTAATTCAGTTGTAGATCAGTTTAAATACCCAGCTAAAGGAAGAAAATGAAGGTTTAATTATTTTAATTTTTTTTTCTTTTAATTTCCAGTCTGGCATGCTGGCTTTTATCTGGCTCCATGGCTACCAGGAATTCTCTGGATTACTTCTTTCAGTGATCTTTCAATTCACAACACTCAAATCACTCTGAACTTCTCCCCAAGACACTGGTGGCCATTCCTGACTGCAGAAATTAGACCTAATGCACAGCTAGGAACACAATTGGCTCCAGGAATAACAAGTACAGGCAAGCCCAGTCTTACTGGGCAAGAATTAATCAAGAGTATACTGGCCACATTCCATTCTCTCTCACTAAATTCAATATACTCCTTAAAAACTTGGTGAAAAGCCCCAAACTGGAGTTTTTTGGGCCCAATTTTGACATTTTCAGGGAGATTTTGGCTTTAGGATACAGGTGATCACGTGGAATGTATGAAGCATTTGACTGTGCTTCAAACAAACCACAGGAGCCAAGCATCCAGTGACTATCACAGAAAGCTGAATGCAAACAAAGCTTCAATCTGTATTTTTTCCATCTTTTCCATTAGTTTTGCTAAATACAAATTCAAATTTTAGCTTGGAAAAAATGCCATTGGAATCATCTTGCATCCTTTCTGCTGAAGAAGCTGATAATGGCCATGTTTTGAGAGCTTTAATTAGATAACTTGATCTAATTCCTTCTAGTTTTAGCCTCCAAGGAGGCACTGTAGCCCTCATCTTCTACATCATCTCTAAGTCTCTCCTGCCCCAAAGCTCCTTCATTTCTCTTGACTCCCAGCAAATATCCTGATTTCCAAGGGAGTTACAGGTTTGCCACAAACTGCAAAGCCAACTCAAGAGTGGAAGCAGCAATCTGTAACATTCAAACATCAGTCTCCTGATGCAAAGCCCAAAAACGAAGGAAATATTTTTTTCCAATGATTTCCATGTACTCTGGACAAGGTTTTTGGTTATATGAAGGATCAGCATGTGTTGAGCTCCAAAGTTCCTTTTGAAAGCTCATTGGGTGCTTAATTTTGCTGCTCTTGTGTCTTTTGGAGAGGATCCCAAGAAGAACTTTGCTTAGTCCAGATTATTCAGTGCTAAATGGGACAGCAAACCACTGGGATCTGCTCCTAGGCCCTGGGAACTGCTACAGTGCTGGAGAGGGAATAGAAACCCAAGTTGCAGAGTGGTCTGGATTTAGCTCGTGCTGCACAACTGGGCCAATTGAGAAAACCCTGGATCACCCTTTGTTCAGACAGAGTTCACCACGTTCCTAATATATATATATATATATTTATATTTATATATCAAACAGCCAACAAATTAAACTGAAAACGAAAAGCCACATTCGACAACGACAAGAAAGAAAATAATAATAATAATAATAATAATAATAATAATAATAATAATAATAATCAACTAATAATAATAACTAAAAAGCAGAACAGAAAGCCCCCAGAGCAGTGAGAAGCACATGCCAAGTGCTGGCTGATGCACACGATGGCCAGTGTGGAGATGGTGGCAAACAAAGACTACGGATACGAAGCGGATTCATGCAGTTAGCGCTTTGTTCACCTGACTGCCCAACAGAATCAGCAGTGGAGAGAGCACTAGTGGACCTGGAATGACGTCGAGAAGCTGCAAGTAGAAGGAATGGCAACACCCACAGGATTAACACACATTGAATCCCAGACAGAATGCCACCAATCCATAGGGGAGGAGGAGGAGGAGGAGGAGGGGAAGGGGGGGGTGTGAGGGGTGAGCGCGACCGGCGGCGTTCCGGAGCGACGGGGGGATGGTGCTGCGGATGGAAGTGGAAGAGGAACAGTGCAAGCCCCACAGCAACACCTCTGGCTGGAGCTCCCCCCCAACTCCCCACATTCCTCCCCCTGTGATCGTTGACACAAAGCATGGCCAGACTCAGCTGGAACAGTCCCAACCTCGGTGCAGTTGAGCACAACCAAGCACCAAAGCACCGCGGCGCGGGCCAGTCGTGGGTGACCAGCAGGAGAAGGTGGAGCAGAGAACTACAGAGCAGGGTTTAGATGTGGCTGATCTAAAGCCCAAAGTGAAGCTGGGATGAATGGGGAACAAGTTGTGCTTGCAGGTCATTTTTTTTCCACAACATTCTAGTAATGCATTAAAAAAACACCAAACCACAAACCAACGAGGTTGACGGAGGACGAGAAACCATGGCAGGAGGAAAGAGTCATACAGGGAGGTCAGCCAACCACTGAGGTCTTTGGGTTGGGTTTCTTCTCCAACACAGGTCCACACAGGAGTGGCTACCACCAAAATCCCTTGCTTTTAACAAATTGGGCATCAAATCCAAGTGTGTCTGTGCAGAGGCAAGCAGGGAACTGCAGCACACAGCCAGTTTGTTAATAGCAGCGGGGGACACGTGGGAGCAGAAGAGCTGAAGCCAAAATCAGCTCCCAATTCCATTGTCAGCAGCACATCAACCACAAAACACCTCTGGAGAAGTTTTCAGCTCTTGGATTCAGCATAAAGGTGGTCCAGCCATTTTTCTCAGGAGGTTTTTCCCTGTGTCTAGCACCAACGTGGTCACCTAACTCCAAGCAACCTGGGTGCTGAATTGAGCAGTGCATCACCACACTCACCTAAGGCCTTGCTGCTTTAACATCATTATTAGTACTGGCAAGAGACTGAGAAAACAAAGCAGAATCACCTTCTAATCCAATTAGGCTTTGTCAGTTATGCACTGGCTGTGCAGTAGAAAACCTGTAAGTTTTCTCTTTATGAGAAAGCATTTGTAGTGAGAAAAATTAAATTTAAGGTGCTTTTTTCCCAGCTGAGCTTGACTGGAAGTTCTACAGAATATTCAAGGTGGTCCTTAACTCTGGAGAACACATGGATTTATTCAAGAGAACAATCCCTCTGACACCATCAATCAGTCAGGAAAAGATGTGCAGGCTCAGTGCAGGATTAGGCCAAGCCCCGTGAAGAAATAGGAATAACAACAACAAAAAAAATCTATATTTCACATCTCTGCACAGAGGTTGAGTGGAGAGTGACTCTTCAGTGGGGTTTCCTACTTGAGAAGGTGCTGCAGAGCCATGCAAACCTGCTCAGCAGCCTCCCAGACAAAGCAGAGCACCCTGCAAGGGCAGGGTGTCAGTGTTGACACTGAGCATAAACCCATGAAATGCAAGAAGCCTGTTGTTTGCACAGAGCTGGCTTAATAACTCCCTGACAGACAAATTAATCTTTAGGAGCAAAAATAGACCATGCACATTAGGATTATGTTATTTTAGCATTAATGTAAGATTAACTGGGTTCTAGAAATACTGCAGTACAATTGATATATATATTTTTTTTTTTTTTCAAATGAATTACATGCCACACAAGTTCAGGAGTGTGTTTGAACTTGAAGCATTTCAGTGAAAATGCAAAAAAAAAACAATAGGAGAACTAAATTGGGTTACTACTGCATTGATACTTCATCCCCACATCACACAAAAACCAAAGTATTTCTAGAAATGCATTAATCTTCAGGTAATTAAATATCAGCTAAAATGAAATTACCATCTCCCCACAATATAGTTTGTTACAACCAGTGTAAAAGACAACTGCAAAAGCAATTTTATAGTCAGCATACAAGTCAGACTGTGAGGTGGCAGTGTCCAAAACTCACACCCTCTGGGATTCTGGTACAGGGGCTCCAGACAGCATTTAAATTAATTTCTTTTCAATAAAATAAACACAACACAGCACAAGAACATTGAACAATGACAGTAAACCCAGCCTGCTTATATCTTTTGGCTGGAGAAAAAAAGCTTCATCCCAAATTAAAGCTAGTTGAGTAAATATAGTTACTTATAGTTGTGTAGCTAATGTCCCTTTATGGCTCTGGTAGAAAATCAGCTTTAATTAAAGAAGAAATCATTTTGTTTATATCAAGGAGCTAGGAACCAAGTTCTAAATGCTAAATTGAACTCCCATTTTTCAGCAAAAAAACCCAAATGAGGTATTACAGGTAATGAAAATAAGAATTTATAGCTCAAAAAAATAAAGTTGTGAACCCCAAAGCCTCAAACTTGAAGATTCCACTTTACACCATTGAAATCATGGGGATTTTTGCCAATGATTTCCTAGGGATGAAGACAACCAGGCTCTGCACTGACAGCCAAACCAATAATGACACCACCTCTAAGTTTAAAAGGTTCAAGTACAGGATGTTAATCAAGTTATGACAACCAAGCAGGAAAATTTTGCCTACCTGTCTATATTTTTCATAACCTTTGTATTAAAGTTGCAGAACTGAGCCCCAAATTCTATGTTGTATTTACACATTGTCTTACACTTGTATTTTCTCACTGTGTGCAAACCAGATCTTCTTAATTCCTCAGCCCTCTTGAAATTTCTAAGAGCTTCTTTCCCACTTTTAATACCCCAGCTAAGAAACTGCTACATAAATGAGGAGGGCCTGGAGATGAACTGCACTTCATGTCTGAGATGAGAAACGAGGCTTTTGTACAACAAGGAATGTGTTTGATTGAATATATGGCATGGTATTTGATCAGAAACATTAACTATCCTTCTGGTTTTAGCACTGCAGAAAAACTTCTGCACGTGGTAGGTGTAATGAGATTGTTCTATTTGTACTGTACATGTTCCTGATGCTCTTTTGAAAGCTCAGCCTTTACACAACTTCAGGCTGATGGAAAAGTCTCCTACAAATAAGTGGAATTTGTTAATTGATGAGTGACAGTTGTGTAAAAGCTCTACCAAAAAAAAAAAACCAAACAGTTTCTATCCCTGTTGGAGTATTTAGCATAGAAATTTAAGATGTTACTGTACCTAGCTGCAAGAAAATCAGAATAATGGGAGTCACTCAGCAACAAACTAGGATGCTACCAACTAGAAAAGAGGAGCTTGCTCTCCCATAGATTGCCATCAGTGCTGAAAAGTGAAGCACAGCAGCCCCATCCAAGCTGATTTCATGAAGCTACAACCAAAATTAGGTTTCCAACTAACCTATTTTCCTGCTACCAGTGAACTGCTGAAACCCAGAACTGAAACATGCAGAAGTAAACAGAAGGGAAAACCAGGGTTGGAACCAGGGAGCGAGTCGGGAATCCAGCAGGGGACTAGAAACCAGCTCATTCCACCTGTGGGTGTCTTGAAAGGGCAATCAGAACAAGGGAAAAAGGAGGGGAGGAGGGGAAAAAAAGCAGCAATATTGATCCTTAAAGCTCCAATGCCTGCTTGTACTCACCAAGTGGAGGAAAGCCCCGAGCAGGGCTTGTATCTCGACTGCTCTCACGGCTGGTATCACGGCTGCACCCCTGACTCATGCTGGGTCGGGGGATACGACTGCTCCGTGCTAGCATGCAGCATGGAGAGTGTCAGAGAAGGTGAACAAGTTTAATGAGGACACAAAGCTCAAAGTTAAGTCACATATTTGTTTGTTTTTTTGCTGTACTTATGCTCATTATCACATTCGTCACCCTAACGAGCTGGGGTTGGGATGGGAGGGCTCTGCAGTGTTCAGTGGCTGCTTGAAAACCTGGGTTGGTGTGGTTTGGTTTTTTTCCCTTAAGCAATCCCACTTTTTTGTTAGTCAAGTAGAGCAGGAATTCTTCCACCATTTAAATCCTAAATACTTGAAAGACAGGTTAAAAAGTGGTTTGGATTTGAAGCCACTGGCAGATCTTCACCAGAAGCTCCTCAAATATTTTTATCACCTTATAATTCTGGTTTTATCTGCATACAAATTGAGATGTGCACTTAAGGGAAGCTTGGAACTATATTCTTTGACAAAACCCTACAAGAAGTTGGTTATCCTTGCTCTGGCAGCTAGCAAGTGTTCCAAATTCCCACAGCCTGTCAGCTGTGCCACAGGAACTCATGTGCACACTCCTCCTCTGGTCAAATGCCAAGCAGAAACTAGAAGATTTCAGTTGCTTTCACAGTAAAAAGCAACACTGCTGACTTCAGCTGGAAGTTTTGCCCTAAAAGGGCTGCTTGGCAGCAAGGAATTGAAATTGCAGATGTTATAGAGTCAGCATTTTAGGTATTTAAAACTGGATTATTCCCCTGCAAATCCTGCATCATTGCAATTTCATGTTTGCAGAAAGGAATTTGACAGAATCCCAAGTTTTCTTAGGTGAAAGAGTAGCAGGTAATTTCCCACAACATTCTAGCTGGGACTGAAAAGGAGTTTCCTTTGCTTTGCTAAAAAGGCAGCAGTGGATTTTAAGTGCTCAGGAAAAGCCTTTCTCATGCACAGAATAAAATCTAATCTACCAGCTTCGATGACAATGTGGCAGAGGCACCACACACTTAACAGGAATAAGCTGTATACTAATATTTTAACAATATCCTCATAAAAATAGTGCCATTTTCATGCTTCAGAATATAGATACAGTCTTAATAAATCTCTGTTGGTTTATATACAGAACTGAAATGCCTAGACTCAAGCTGCTGAAGTTCCCCTACAGTGCTTCTGAGGGTTCATACTGGGTATATTGGCATCCTTTCAGCAAAACAGTACAGAACAAAATAGAAACCTTCATATTTTGGCTTTAAAATTCAAATATGGACTACTGCCAGATTTTTTTTGTGGTCAAATCCCTCCCAGTTTTGCTAAACCCAGCTCATATGTCTCAGATTAATTAATGGTTCTGATGGTTGATCTTTGATGTCAGACAACACAAGATGAGCTATTGACCAAGTTGGGTAGATCACCATAATGTCTAAAACTTCTCACTTAGATGGTCTTATAATAAATAAGACAGACTAAAGCACATGAACTGGATGAAATCAAGAGTCCATGAGTGCAATAATCCCACCTCAGGTGTAAAGGGAAAAAGCTGACAGGTGAACTACAGGTGAAAGTAACACTCTGAAGCCTTCTGCACACAACATTTGCTTGGTACTGAGGACTCTAGAAGCAAACTTCTCATTCTTGGGTCTCATGCTTACATGGAGATCATGGCAGCCTTCACAGCAGGTTTGTGGCAACTAGACAAGATCTGTCCATCTTTTCTGTGGTACAAGTCTACTAAAAGCAGGAAGAGTTCTTTAGAGAGGGAGAGATGTGAGCAATTAAATGAAGAGTGCACACAGTGCTTTCTCTTTCCATACCAGCTAACAGCAGCAGCATGAAGAAAATGCACTTTTAACTGCATGAGAACAGACTGGCAGGACAATGAAGCACAACAGTGAGGACACAAACAGCACCCAAAACCAAACACCAGGTACTTCATGAGTAAAGGTCAAACAAAAGATCTACACAACTGAATACAAATGCAAAAGCAAGGGGGGGGAAGGGAAAAAAAAATAATAATGGATTGAAAAGAACTGAATGATGAATCTGTTGGGGACTCCCAGGCACCTGCCTCACATTTTCCCTGCTGTGTTGTGTAGGGAATATTGGATATCAGCTGCTCAGAGTATTTTCTTTGAGCACTGCCAGTAGTAAGGGTTGTCACAAGCTTTTCATGCTGCTACAGCCTGTCTGTGCAGTGCAGAGAAGCAGACAGAAGGCTCATTTCAGTTGCCAACACCCAAAGGTTGGACAGAAATTCAGTGTGAGTAGCAAAATTGATTAAAAGAAGCAGGCAGGATGAAAGCAGACACTGCCTGCAGCCAGCTCTGAACCAAGAGCCTGGGTCAGGACAAAGGTTGGTTGTTTTCTGGATGTGTCCTGTCCTTCTGAGCCTTACCAAGTCCATCTGGGAAGTCAGAGCAGTTGGACATGGTTGACAGCATTATTAAAACCCATTCTCAGGCTATCTTACACCAGTGAAACCCAACAAATACCACCAGCAGAACTTGGTAGAGTCCCTGTTTACCAATTTACCACTTCAAAGAAACCTGTATTTCAGCAGGGTGTGATTTTTTAATACTACTTAATAAGAGGCTAAACCAACCAAAATCAGCAGAAGCTTCCTTTACATCCACACAAGCATTTTCCAGAGGCTGGGAATGCTGCCAGAACAGCCCAGGGGAAAGCTCTGCAGTGGGGTACACCCAGCAGAGGCAAGTCAAGAACTGCCTTCAGCTTCCCAATGAACAGCCAAGGTGTAACCCCAGCTGAGTGGAGCTGCAACAGCCAGCTGAGCCTCCTCCACCTCAGTCTCAAATCTCTCACTCATTTCAGATCCAACTGTCCCATGATCTGCTGAGTGCTCAACAGAATTCACTTCAACAAGAGAAACTTTCAATCCATGAGAAATTCTTTGCCAGCAGAGTGGTGGCCACTGGCACAGGGTGCCCAGGGAGGTGGTGGAGGCTCCATCCCTGGAGACATTCCAGATGGGGCATGAGGAGATTCTGAGCACCCTGCTCTAGGTGCAGATGTCCCTGCTCTCAGCAGGGGTTGGGCTGGATGAGGATTCAAGATTTTCTGTAATTCCATCTGACCACAGGTCCAAGAGATGTCTCAGCCCCTGAGATCAGCACGTGTGTATCAAGTATATAAATAATCCCACAAAGCCTCAATTATTGGACATACATTTGGTATCAAATGAGCTCAAGCTCCTTCTTGCATCAGAGCCTGAAAAAGTCTAGGGATGTAATTTGGGACCAAGGTGAGTGGGAGTCCTATTTAATGAAATGAACACATGAAAAAAACCAAAGTCAAGATAGGGAGGGAAGCAACACAATGTGAAACTCCAAAATACTGTTAGCTACTATGTGCTCAAGTAATAAATACAGTGGTATGAAGATGACAGCTCAAAAGCCATCCCCATCCAAGCCAGTATTAGTCAATATTGCCATTTTCATGATTCAATAGAGACAGAATTTCTGAGTAGTGAAGGCAGCACAAGTGTCAGACTCTCCTGTTCCAAAGCAGCCTGGACAGGAGGCTGTGGCCATCACCTGAGCTTGTCACACATCAGATAGACCTTCCAGAGCTCTCTCCCACTGCCAAAGAACAAGCACAGGCTGTGTTCACAGGGAGCACATTACAGCAAGGAGATGGGAATCACACTTCCAAAAGGATCCCAGGCTCCTGTGGTACACCTGAAAGCAGGGAACCCAAGAGTGAGGTTTTTACACAAGGCAATTTCCCTTCAGATGCTGGAGACTCAAATCAGAGCACATCATGTGATGAGCAGCTTCAGCATGGGATGGTGCTATCCCTCATTCTTTGTTTCCTCCTGGAAAACAATGTTCTTCTGCAGAGTGATAGCAGAATAATTGCAGCTATTTGGGGGGGGGAGCACTTCACAGTTTAAAAGCAGCTCAAAGACAAGTACAGTGTGTTCAAACAGAGGCCTTAAAATAGATCAGACATGAAAAGAACACAGAATTTGGAAAACACAATGAACATGCAATATCTTTTAAGAATTTTAACAGCATATCCACTGAGGTGCTTTAAATTCAGCAACAGAGAGAAGAACAAGAGAAGAATAAATAAGATATTTCTCTAGTAACAACATACTCTCAATGGAAAGGCAGCTTAAATGTAAAATGCAATTACATTTTGAACTATTGCCTTAGGAATTAACAACAGCAGGGCTAAAATTTCAATCTATTTCAGCTTACTAGTAAATCCTTTGGAGATATCAATTAGTAACAGTATTATTTCAAGTGTTCTTCCTCTACATAAGCTTCAAACTTCTGCAAACATTTCCATTTCAAAATGAAACCAGCATTTTACTTGTTCAGACAGCATACTGAATAGCTCTGCACCCCAAATCAGATACCCAAAGGTTTATATATAATGATGTTTACTTACCTGACTGAAAACAAAATGAGTCTGCTGATAAATTTGAAAATAAAAACTATTATAGAATATTTACATAACAGTCACTGAGTCAAGACTACTGGAAGCAGAACAATGAAAGCAACAGGTCTAAAATGCTGTCTCCATGTTACTAAGGGTGAGAAGTCAAGCACTGAAGCTGCAAAAATTCCAAAGGAATCCAAAAAGCTGCTTTCTGCCCTGGCTTCCCACTGACTGGAATGACTGCTCAACTCCTCTTAGGACTGAGCTGCTGGTGCCAAAGGAGGTGTTTTTGCTGTGGTTGTTACAACTGGTTTTGCTGCCTGATCCAGGCATTCCACAGCAGCCATCCCACCTTTAGACCTACTTGGAACCCCTAGCTCAAGGTGTAAAATCTCTCCCCCCAAATCCCAAACCCCATCAATTTTCCAGCTGCAAAACCTCCGAACCACACCGAACACGGGTTGGGAAAAGCCTTCCCTGGGAGCAGGCTGCTCAGAGGCACTGCAGGGACTGTTCTTACCTAGGCCTATCCTGCTGGGGCTGGTCTCCCTGCTGCACCCCTGGCTGCGAGGGATCTTGCTGCGTTTCTCTGCAGAGGAGGGCACTGCCTGCACTCTGGATGTTCCTCCATAGGCGCTTCCCAAGAGTTTCCCCGGAGAGCTCGAGCGGCTGCCAGCTGGAAAAGGAGGCAGAAATCAGGACAAGCTCCATGAAACCCCCTCCACACTTGAAATACTCAAGCAGGAATCATCAGGATCAGGATCAGGATCAGCTCAGAAAATTAAAGGGAGTGTTTTCCATGGGTTGCTGGGGTAAATTGAGGTAAAACCATGGGATGATAAACACTGATCTCAGCAACCCTGCCTGGGTGAACCACGCTGCCCAGAGCAAAGCAGCACTGGAGAGTGTGGATTCACAGATCACAGAATCACAGAATCACAGAAATTAGGGGCTGGAAGGGACCTAGAAGATCATCTAGTCCAACCCCCCTGCCTGAGCTGGATCACCTAGACCAAGTCACTCAGGAACAGATCCAGGTGGGTCTTAAGTGTCTCCAGAGATGGAGACTCCACAACCTCCCTGGGCAGCCCGTTCCTTGGATACCCCAAGCTGGGTATTTTAGTTTAAATTCTCTATTTAAACTTGAATTGAATGTAAATTTCTATAAATTAAACTTTCTATCAATGTCTTTTTTAATGTGAATACCCCAGTTTGCAGAGGGGTTGGGAGCAGCATGGAATTCAGCTCAGGAATTAGCCCATGTGGAGAGCTGTGCTGGACCACACTGGCTTCTGGCACAGGTAACCCTGCCAGCACCCCTGGCATCTCCACACCACACTGGCTTTGCTTCTCAGAGAAGGATAAAAAAACCAACCAACCCAAAAATCCACAACAACTCACCAGCAGCAGGTTGGTGCAATAAAGGGCAAACCAAGTGAGCCTGGCACATCTGTAGGGATGGAGCTTACTTTGGTCTGATGGGTCAAATCTGAGCTATTTAGTTATTTTTCAGTTGGAGAATAGTGAGTTGAGGAGTTGTTCTGTTTATTTTTCCTTGCCTGATTAGTCCATGGCAAGTTTAGGTTTTTTCTAAGCCATACTGTCTACACACAGTTATTTTATTTACATTGCATATTCCAGCTACAATAGATATTTCTGTCTAAAATAGTCTTGCTAATTCAAATTGATGACTAATAATTGTTTTACTCCTGTGGATCTTTATTTTTTAAGTTGTTCAAAAATTAAGTACTCCTAGCTTCAAGGTAGGCATAAAGACCTGTAAAGATTTGTTTTGCTTCCTCAGGCATATAAAAGTCACTGAATTTTCTATTATCCTCCTAGGAAATCCCATCACACATGCATTATTTTAACTTAGTACTTATCATTATAACTTCTTATTTAGAATTTTAATTTCTTGGCCAAAGCCATAGTGAATCAAATCATATATTCCAGTCCTGGATGTAGTAATGGCTCCACACACCCCCCTCACACCTGAGCAGTGAGACTCTGTGACAGACAGCAGTCTGACACCCAGCATCCACCACCATAGAAGCCAAGGCTCCTCTCAGTTAACACTGCTGCAATCTCACTGGTGTCAGCAGGGTTGCAATGAAGGAACTGAAAGAATTGAGCCCCTGGGGTTTGAAGCTGCAGCAGTGAGGCAGCTTCACCACACAGAAAGTATGCTCAGTGTATTGGTTTACTATGAGAAAGCAAAAATCACTTGCTGTGCACATCTGAATTTAGGACTTGAAGCAAATACTTTTCAAATCTCATAGTTAGAAGAGAGTGAAGGGAGCTAAAAGCTTAGCAGTTAAAAAACAAAGTGTGCAGAAAACAACGTGAGAAAGCAAGAAAGGGAAAATGTTTCTTACCACCAGCAGGATTAGCTGATCTGGATCCTTGATTATGAGGGCAGACCAAAGGACAGGCAAAAAGTGGATTAAAAGACAGCAAGACAATACAGCGTTCAGCATGCACTTTGTGCTCTGCACAACACAGACAGGTTTATTTACAAACACCTCCCTCCTACAGCCTCTGCAGAATGCAGGGAGTTAAAGTGCAGATGCAGCTACAAACTTCCCAGGGTTGATCAGACACTTTGTTAAATGCCAACCACCACACCACGACCCAAGCTCTGCCCTAAATTACACCCCAGCCCAGCCTGCAAGATCACAAGGGGGTTATGTCCACTGTGTGGGCATGGAGAGTTGGCCCTGTGGCCATATTCTATTGGAATTTTAAGTTATTTCATGCTTAAAGCTCATATCTGGTTGGGCTAGGCTGGAAACAGGAGACAGCAAACTAGCCAAGGCAGCAGGTTCAGGAGTGACCATCCCAAAGTTTCATAAGGCATAATACACAAATATTGAACAGATAATAATTGAAACCTTTGGATACTCTGCTGCGATTTCATTCTCAGACTTGTCTCATCTAGTCTAATGATTTTTCATCAAATTAAGTTTAGGAAAAACAGGTTAATTTGTGATTTTAGATCAGTTTTAGGTTCAAAACTGAAGAAATCAATTTAGATCAGGGTATCAAAACCCAAACTCCTTCATCACACCAATGTAGAGACTTCCCTTTGGCCACATCCTGAATAAAAACTTCTCTCTCTTCAGCTCTCCTAGGCTAAAATAAAACTGCTTTTTCCACCCCTCCAGCAAGACAGAGCAAAGCAATGAGAGAATGAACAGAGAAGGGCTCTTCAATAGGAGCACAAAGCAAGACAAGTCCTCAGAACAAACAGGTCTTTCCAGAACCCCCATCTCCTCTTATCCACAAACCTGATGGTCCTCAAAACACCAGTGGCTCCCTCCCTCCCCTCCAATTCCTTGCCAAGTTTGAGTGACAAGATTCTTCTGAGATATACATGACAAATAAGCAGCAGCAGCAGCAGCAGCATGTGTATGTATCATGGCTCCTAGGGTGAAATCATGCCCTCCAGAAAGCCAGGGAGCACCAGAAGAGCAGAATCATCTCCTGTGCACCTACACTAAGCAGGTAACATACATTAAAATGATGCCAAACCCCATTAACTTTGGACAGCTCAAGTGTTGCACATACAGCAAGTCACATAAGCAGAAGCTTGGCAGGGCAAGAACCCAGGACAGCAGCCAGCTACAGCCACAGAGGGTGTCTCAGGGGGACCCAGCGTAAACCCTAAACATCAGTGACACAAAATTCTGCTGCACGACTGGTAAACAAAGAAAAAAAATCAGAAAGCAAAAAAAACTGCAGCAATTAAACATCCAGATTTGAGTGGGGATCTGCTTGGTTCTGTCTCCAGCAGAACTGAGCCCACTCCTCAGCTGCTGCTGGTGGAGATGGAAGAGAAATGCACCAGGAGCTGTTTGTTGTGCTACCCCAGGAAGGAAGGAGCTCTTACGCTGGGACTGGGAAACGACTTTGGCCCGGCTGCGGCCCCGGCTGTCGGCGGGAGTGGAGGTGACACTGGTGGCACTGCCAGAGCTCTGCCTCCTGGTACGGATGCGACCTGAAGGGATGGAGAGACAAAGCAGAGTGTTAACATATCACAGAGGCAGCAGCAGCAGCATCCGACACACTGTGCTGTGCTTGCAGGGTTGCCACAAGCACGGTGTAACGAAGAACTGGATGAGGAGAGGTAGTATTTTGGATTAGACTGGCTGGAATGTGGGGAGGGAGTGGAAAAGCAGCCACTGGCCATCAGCCCACAGGTTTCTTGGCTTTCTCTAAAGAAAAATATTACCTCTCTGGAACCTTTGCTTCTGTTCTATAGCAGCTTCTTTACAAAAGATCAACAACAACAACAACAAATCAGTCTCCTAAATATCACTTATCAATCAAGTTATTACTTTCTAGCAAGGAGATCACCCTTTCAGCAATAGTTGGGACAGATGCCCCCCACAATTCCATCGCTGGGATTTCTCTTTAGCACTTGGGTGCTTCATATCCCCCTGGACATGGGCAGGCTGGCACTGCAGGAGCCTGGCAGCACAGCCTGACTAACACTTCTCTTTCAGGCTCGTTGCATTTTCCCTGCCATTTATAGCTCCCTCATATTTAACCCGAGGTCAGTGTAACTTTACTTGTAATGCTGAGTCCCATTTAACACCATCAGTGTTGTGGAAAAATGATTCAGTGTCTGCTCTTTAGTTAAGGAGACAATGGAAATACAATCCCCAAGTGTTCTTGGTCCTTTCCTCCTGAAAAAGCCACAGAAATTGGAGCTTACAAAGGTCATCAGTTCATCCCCTTCCTGGGGCAGGGCTCTTCCCTACAGAATGTTCTTTCCAGTGCTAAGCTTCAATTATCTGTCTCTAGTTAATGGGAAAGAAATGATAATTAAGAGCAACACAAAGAAAGTCTCCATTGGTACTTTTCAACAAGTCAGTTCCCAGCCAAGTCTGAAGCTGTTTCTCAGGACTCATGCCAGTGCTATCCTGGCATTCAGAGGATGACTTCAAGTTGCAGGCACAGTAATAAAAGGGGAATAAAAACCCAACCCACAACAGGTAAAAGTCTAGACAACTGCACCCACACCAGTCAGAGATACTCATCTCCTGCCCTTTGTCTGCACTATTAGCATACAGAGGAATATGAAGAGGGAGAGAGAGACACTTCCCACCCAAAAGAAAAGCAAAACAAACCAGCTCACTTAAGGTACACATGCAGGACATGACAATGGAAAGCAGCCCAGGCTCTGCTCTTCTCTGAGCTCTGGTAATATTCATAACACGAGCTGCAAGTTTGATAGACACAAAGAGACAAGATGCTTAACTGTGAGAAGAAACTAGACTTGCTTGCAGGGGAAAAAAGCATAGAAACAGTTGTATTTGAACCCTTTCCAGCAGTCCAGTAGGCAAAATACAGGTATCTCCATTCAAACAGTTGTTTGTAGGCAAGACACGAAAGAAATCGTGAGCATGAAACTGAGAAAAGCTGAATAAACCACTTTTTAACCACTGGCTCAACTAAACAAGCTCTGAGCAAGCCCATGGGGGTCCAAGGGGTATGAAACTGGCATTAGGTGTACACAGCAGTAAGGTAAACCTGAGCAGTCTGAGGAATGGAATTAACTTCCATCCTTCCAGAACATCAACAGAAGGCCTAGGCATTGATAAAAGCCCTGGGGGAATAACTCAAGATGAAGTTTAACTCCAGACAGTACTGGAAAACACCTTTAGTGATGTGTATGGGTCAAGAATGGGTGAGAAGGGACTGAGGTCTGCACAGACCACTCAAGATCCTCAAAATCTTCTTTCTGCATTTTCATACTCCTTTTTTTTCAGATTTTTTTTTCTTTAATTCCCTCTTTATCAGCCTATACTGAGAATGAGAAAACTGAGGCAATAGTGACTCTCCCATGTTAGGAAATAGAAAGCCTAAAATAATAAAGATAAACTAAGATCAGATCAAATTGGTATCTTCTGATAAGAAAGCAAACTGACCAAAGGGTCAAACTGAATTAACATGTGTTTATCAGCAGAATTAAAACCAGAGAGCTCCATCCTATTTTAAAACCCCTGGGAGTTAGCAGTCAGACTCCTACCAACTTCTGAATGAATTAATGCCCAGAAAAAGAATTCTGCTTCCTCTTGGACTGGGAGATTTGCACGTTGATTTTGGCCTAAGAGCTGCCAGAGAGATGAAGAGTTGCTCTTGCAGAGGAGGAAAGGAGTTCCAACACTCATACTGGTTTTCTCATCCTCCTCAAAAGGCTGACAAGTGTTTGAACCAACACTGCACTGGAATTGAATGGTGCAAATGGTACCAGAAATAGCAGAAAGTAGAAACCCATGGTGCAAAAAGAACTGCTGGGGAGCACAGTAAGGAGTATTTTACCCTAGGAGTATTTATTCTTCAAAGTCTACAGGATAAAATAAGACATGAGGGGAAAATTTGCCTCTCAAATTAATCTTAATTAATCTTACTTGCTGCATACAACTGTTTCAATTGACCCAAAGCTATTTCTCAAGAAAAAAAAAAGTTAAGATTCTAAGTTTTCCCTATCCAAGTACAATTTTTAGCTGTAAAACAAAGAAATCACCAGTTGGAACTCAAAATTGCTTTGGGCAGATCTGGATGAGGTAGAAAACCTGGAGAGACATCTGGGGTGTTTCATATGCTAACTGATCTCCACATACCTGCCCAACTTTCAAATGAGTCTCATGAGAACCAAAACCTACTTGCTTTATAGGAGTGTGAGATGAATCAATATTTGTCTGGCCTGAAAATAGAAGTCTTTTTCATATATATTATATAAAGTATGGTATGTATAGATAGAAGTTCACCTGCTCAATATGAATTTGTCTACTGCATTCCTTTAAGAATTCATCTGCAAACAAAAGTGATCATCACACACCCAAGAGTTATTTGCACACGCAGCCATTTGTGTGGCTTGCTCTCTATCATTCTGCCCCAGGTGGAAAGCTAATTTTAAGCAGGAATGGAAATAAGGTATCAAGTTATTCAGACTTTTTCTGTTGTTAAACTCAAGCAAACACCTCCCTTCCCAAAACTTTCAAGTGGGTTTGTTTTCATATCTAGCTCAAACTGCAGCTGTAGCAATTCATATTTCATAACCAGTATTTTCTGCTGCTTTTAAAAGAATTACTGCATCCTGACAACAGCAGCAAAGGAAGAGATAAAGACTGCCCAAAAACCATAAAAGTGTTTCCAGAAAAACACTCTTGATCTAAATTTGACATGTGATACATCACTGTTGGTACAGGAAGTATTTTGAAAGACTCCCATCTAAAAGCTTTGGGTTAAGAAACCATTTGTGGAAGGGATTTTTTTTTTAGGAGGTTTTGGGTTTATTTATTCAAGTTACTGTCATTTTTACAACAATCAGTGGATCAGAATCAACCCTGAAATGTCTAACATATGTCTAAACCTAAGAAAGTTGTTTTGCTTTGGGTTTTTTTCAAGGAACAAGTGGATGGAGATTCTGGGATAACCCAGAGGTTCTGAGCTGCTCTGGGTGGGAACTGCAGCATCTCCATCCATCCCCAGTGCTCACAACAAACATTGGTTTTATAACACTCAACCTATGCATTATGCTGAAGAAAATGCTGTTCAAATAGTCTAGAAATGACAACAGCTCTCCAACTCAGTTTAATCCTTTCTATGCTGCAAGTAATGATACCTACAACCACAAAGTGATACATGGAAGTACTGGGCTAGTAATGGGCTCTCTGTTGATCAGGTTCATGCATTTAGGTTACTCAGCACTGAGTTTTCCCCCTCACTTGGAGAAAAACATTCCTGAAAGAGTCACTAGGATCCCCCCCAGCTGTGTCACTGCTAAATGACATGTCAGACATGCACACATCAATTAAAAACAGGATTTACACATTCATCTGTGCTCAACTTTTTAACCACCAACACTGGAACTGTTTCTAATTTAACTGAAATTATTGGGTTGACGGGCCAATGTTAGTGGGAGAAGCTCTGACAAGGCCAAGGGTCGGGGCCTGCACTTGGGCCTCAAGTCCCTCGGCCTGCACTTGGGCCTCAAGTCCCTCAAAGCTCCAGGCTGGGGAGTGTGGCTGGAAAGCTGCTGGGGAAAAAGGACCTGGGGGTTCTAATTGATAAGAGGCTGAATTGTGTGACAGCAGTGTGACCAGGTGGCCAAGAAAGCCAATGGCATCCTGGCTTGGATTAGAAACAGTGGTGGCAGCAGAAGCAGGGAGGGGATTCTCCCCCTCAACTCAGCACTGGGGAGGCCACAGCTTGAGTGTTCAGTTTTGGGCACCTTAGTCCAAGAGATCTGGGGGGGGCTGGAGCCAGTGCAGCAGAGGCAACATTGCTGGGGGAAGGTCTGGGGAATAAAACTGATCAAGAGATTGAAGGAGCTGGGAGTGTTTAGTGTGAGGAAGAGGAATCTGAGGGGAGCCCTCATCACTCTCCACAGCACCTGCCAGGCCATTGCAGAGAGGCTGGTGCTGGGCTCTGCTCACAGGGCACTAGTGACAGAACCAGAGGGGATGGATTCAGCTGCTCCAGGGGAGGGGCAGACTGGGCAGGAGGGAAAAATTTGGCACAAAAAGAGTAACCAGAGCCTAGCACAGGCTGCCCAGGGAGGGGATTGAGACCCCAGCCCTGGGGGTGTTTCAGGGTGGTTTGGAGGGCCATGGTTTAGGGGTGAACTTTGCAGAGTAGGGTTTGACACACAGCACAGAAAGAGCAGAAGACTTGTAGGGATTTCAGTGGTCTACAGCCTGACAGTACCTTTCTGTAAGGAAATGCATTTTAACAGCATTTGGGATGACACTACTTAAAAGAAAAGACTGATACTCAGTTCTCAACTTGCATTCTTCCCACTTCTTTCTTGTTCCTGCTTCTCCAAAGCAAAACACTGAGGAGAACTGAGGGCAAAGCAGATGGGAGCTGCCAAGTTTGCACAATGCTGGCTCCTGACTGAGGGGAAGGTGCAGAACTTTGACACTGTAGCTACAGAAAATCATAATGGGAACCAGACTGCAGATTTTGAACATCAAGCTGAACTACACAAAAAAAAAAAAAACCACAGAGACTTCCTCTTCAATTATTTACTGGTGACGTGCAAAAAAAATTGTGTCCAGGGGCACAAGTGTGGATGGAATTTCTGCTCTATGTTCCAAGTGTTTCTTGCACACACAGATCATTTCCAAGCAAGGGGGTGTTTTTGTCCTCCCCTGTCTCCTGTCCTTTTACATTTCTGCTTAGAAAATGAAGTTTTGTCTTCCTTGTAGCTCCTGACAAACTCTGCAAGATCAGAGAGTTGGCAGAAGACCCTTCTCAGCCCTCATCTGTAGGACACACTGAATCCTGAACAAAGGCTGTTTTTCTCTCAACTGTCTCAGAGGAAAACCATGATTAAGAGTTGCAAACCATGATTAAACTTATCCTTCAAGTGCTCTGGCTGGAGTGTTCCATCTTGTTATAATTCCCCCTGATGCTCACTCTCCCCCACAAAAAAAAAAAAAAAAGAGAATACTACAACAACAAGAAGGGATGAGATCTGTTTTTTAACACTAAGGGAATGGCAAATTATTCCTGAAGTTTTCTCTCACAATATTTCCTTCCCCCCCAGTGTCTTGCTGGTTCCTATTACAGATTTTAACAGATCCAATCTGCTTCCAGAGTAGCTGAATTAAAAACAAAACAAGCTAATAAAAGAAAAACCCCACCCTTTTGCATTATGACAATAAAGCATTTAATAAACTAAAAATAAAGGTATTCCTGCTGTTGGAACAGACCTCTACAAATATTACTAGAGCCTAGGAGGAGACTGAGAGCCCCACAGGGTTCAATTAACATTAAACATTCAAGGATTCAAAGTTCTACCCAAAGAAGAAAGGTTGAAGAACCAGGAAGAAAGGAAGTAGAGAAAAAAGAAGAGTCAATGATGACTTAAAAAAAACCTCAATATTACAACTATTTGGAACTTTGATCTAATTCACTACTGATTTAGAAATACAGATGTTTAGGCCAACTTCATGCTCCTTACCCCTGACAGCCCACAAACACTTGCCCAGGATGCAGAGCCAGTTCAGCTCCCAACACGGAGTACCAGTTCTGAAACCAGTAGAGACCTTTCCCTCCAAATCAAACACTGATGCATCAATAATAATAAGGAAAAAAAACCCACACACAATGGCACAGTGGCACTTCACCACATCCAAATACAAGCAGCCATCAAGGACATGAGCACAGTCTCACAAGACAGTAATAGATCCCTTGAAAAGAGACTTGTATCAGGAATAAAAGGGTTTGTTGGGGGGTGTGTGGTGTCTTCATTCTGTGCAGAAGACATTCTTGTTTTAAACTCCTACCTCAGAAAAAATGATTTCCCAGTGATCTTTATTTTTGCTTGGGAAATAAGAAATAAAGAACAAGCTTTGACAGTGAGCCAGAGAAAGAGACTGGGAGCCTTCCCAAATGAGCAGGCTCAGTGTCCAAAAATAAATAACTAAATAAAAAAAGCAAGCCTTTGCTCCAACTAAGATGTTAACTGTCCTTGAGTGAGAAGGCTTACAACAAAAAAAAGAGTGCTCAGGTTTAAAGAGCTTGACTAAATATTCCTTCCCTAGAGATCATTGTTTACTGTCCTCATTTTTCTGCCATGTGATCATCTCATTCAATTCTCTCCCTGCCCAGTTTCTTCCCAAAAGCATTTGGCAGTTGTGACCTGAGCTTTGGATGGAAAAACACAGCCAACCTTTACACATTGGGAAGCATAAAAAGCACAAGCCCTGTGGTTTGTGTTTGGTTTGGGGGATTTTTTTTTTGAGATGGGGGCTGTTTTTTAGTTTGTTTCAAAATCTGTGCACAGGTCACAAGCAGTCCTTCAAATACAGAACCCCAGATATGAAGTTAGTGATCAGAAGTCTCAAAAGCAGGCTGGTGCCTGCTGGCAGGGAGGAGCTTGTAGAGAACATGAAGAAACACCCCATGGCATCAAAATGAGCAGGACAACCATGCAACACTTCATGCAGGTCACCAGTGAACATGGATGAGAACCAGATAACACTTGGAGAACAGAGACCAGGTAGGGTGGCACGACTGTGGACACACCTCAGTGACACAGAGACTGCTTACCCTCAGTTTTAGTGGTAGTACCATCTTTAGGCAAATAAAAAAAAAATAATAATAAGGAAAGGGTTAATAGGGAAATCAGTAACATGAACAGAAGTGGGCACTGTGTATCAGCTACAGAATTAGGCAAAAAAAAAATAAATTAACAGTTCAAAGAAATAAAGGTTTTGAGTGAGCAGCAAAGCAAAGCTTGATGAATCTGAAGACCACACTTGCAGCTTTTCCCTCCTTCAATAACCAACCTTTGCCCAACTCCATTCTCATTGTTTGCCTCACCATTTGTGTCATGGTGCAAAGGTGACAAATATCCCTACTGGCTCCAAAGGCAGGAAGCTCCTTCAGGAGCAGCCACATTTTCCATCACTAAGATGGCTGCTTTTTCTCCTACAGCCTGTTTTAAGAGCAAGACTAATGCTGTAAGTCAGTCTCCCAGCTTCAAGGGCAAAGCCAACTTTAGTTGGGACTTCTCTCCCTCTTCCATTCTTCCTCATGCCATGAGATCACTGGAAAGCAGTCTTGCCACTGAACACCAGTACAGGTTGTGACTGGAAAAAAGGGTGTATCTGTAAGCTTGAAAAGCACATTATTATGCAATCAGCTTCATGTTCTGCATCATGTTTTCACTGTGTCTTGAACCAAGCATGAATAATTTAAATCAGAGTAAGAATTCAGCTTCTGAACCAAATGCAACCACCACACTTAAGCAGAAGTAAAATATTTCAGAGATGAAACTTGTCTACAAAAGAGATCTATAGACCCATCCCTACCTAATTCACCAAGCACATCAGACTAAAGACCAAATGCCCTACTCTAAGGAGAAAACTTCTCAACTGACTCTGTGAAGTCAACCTTAATGAAGATCACTGACTTCTGGTATTTCCCCACACCTCCTTTTGTAAAGGCAAACTGATGAGAAATCTGGAATTAGATTTGTATGAACCAGCAGAATGAGAAACTAGAGCAGCTGATCAGCTCTGCTCATCACTGAGATGAAGCTCTGCACAAATGCTGTCATGTCACTGCTTTGCATTTCCTCCTTTAACAGCATCTCCAGGAGAGAAAGATCAAATGTGAACTCTGTTGGAAGAAACCCTGAGACACCTGGAAGTGATGTGTGATGCTTTGAGAGAATCATGTGCCATGCAGCTACAATCCAACAAGGGTCAGTATAAGGAACAGACACTTAGGGTGAAATGGGAAGGCCGACTTCTCTTTGCTCCTACATCTCTCTCTTTAGTAAACCAGAAAGTGATCCAACTCAACTAAGATGTACTAGCCTAAGCATAAAATAATCCATGGAAAACCAGTTTCAGGAAAGGAGGGAAGGAAGAGAAGAGAAGGAAGAGAGCCAGGGGGACACGTCAAAAGGAATCGAGCGGTGCATTATTTTCCTCAGCTATGTCCCCAGAATCATGATAAGATCTGGTTTTTTTTCCCCCAGAAAGAAGAGTGAGACACAGGCTACAATTCAAAAAACCTCAGAAGTTGCTTCAAGCCAGTCCAGTTGCAAATGCTTGGGGTTTTTTTTCCTTAATCCCAAAGAGCAAGAGATCCCACACTGATCCTGGAGAGCTGGTAACCATCTCAGCTACGTTCTTCTAGTTCAACAGCCAACTAAAACGAGGAGGCATTTTTGTGCTAGCAGAGAAAGCTCACTTGGCAAGAGTAGAATACACAGATTTACCTAGTGATGCATATGAGCCTGGGGGCAAGGCTGCAGCAGAACTGAAGGGGGTGGATGCTCCAGAAGACGTCACTTTGGACTTGGCACTAGCTGCTGCATTCACGTCGACGTCACTGCGCGACCGCTGCAGGGATCCTGGTGTTGACACAGATTTTGTACTTACTGTAGATGCTGCAGATGGGAGTGGGAGATCCAGAATAAAGAAGATTAATTTACTTTTTTTTTCTTTTTTTTCTTTTTTTTTTGAGCTCTGTGCTTCAAAGAGCCTGACAAGCAGTTTAATGTACTATTTTTAATGTTCCCTGCTGGCACTGAAATACCTCGCCTAAGAATGCTTTGTATCGGGGCAACGTGGGTTTCCCCACACTTCCTGCAAAGATATTTCATTGCTGACCTGATGCTACCTTTAAGAACTTTAGCAGACAGTAACCTAAATGCTGAGATCAAAAAGGCTGGCAGGCCAGGCATAAAAGACATTTCTAACAGAACCTAGATGGGCAAGTTCAACCACAGTACCCAGCACCAGCTTGGGAGTCGCTGGCCCAAACAGACCTGCAGGTCCTTCCAAGTTTTAACTTCCATCCCAACACTTGATCTTCTCACGAGGACTGCTGTTGCCATCCCTGGATGATGCTTAGGCTCTAAAGCATGAAGCTGGACTATTCAGCTGCAAGCCAACGTGCATCTGTGTGCACAATCAAGCAGGTTACACAAGCGTAGCTCCTGGAATCAAAGGTCTCTGTAGGGTGCAATGTACACACAAACCAGCCAGGACCTGGATCTCAGTCAGGTGTAGAAGGCAGCTCATCTTTGACCAAGAAAGCTTTGTTATATTCTGTATTCAAATTTATTGTTTAGATTAATGTGTGGGTTTACTTAGGACAGAAAAGCTGCACCTAAACATTCCATCTGACAGTCGAAACACATTTAGCAATGAGATGGAATTTCACACTGCAGGACTTGTGTGCAGATGATGCCTGAAACCACAGAGAATAAATGGCACAAAACTGTCAAACTGAACACACCATCAGATCTTGGCATCAGCAGGAGTTTATTCCAGCTCTGGAGCAGCCAAACATACCTTGACTACAGTTGTCAAGGCTTTTCATTCTTCCCTTCAGGTGGGAGCAGTAGCAGAGTTACTTTCAACAGCACCACAGCACCAGCAGTTGATGCACAGAAAGTGCTGTGCAACCCACAGCTAATTAAAAATATTACTAAGTAAACATTTTAAGGAGGAAATAGTGATCAAAGTTGTTCTTTGCATGTCAGTGTCTGAAATACCCATTTTTATTCACCACATTTCCTCAGCAACACCCAAGCACATGTTTTTTTCCTCACCTCTAGATGTAGTACTTCCAGTAGGACTTCTTTTGGCAGACAATGGACGGCTAGAAGTTAATATAAATATTGATTAAAGCAAAACCAGTGTCTCCCAGTCATCACTAACAGTGCTGCTCTGGTCCCTCAGTACACAATTGAGTTCAAAGGAAATTATTTCTATACAGGAATAGACTGGCAAAGCTTTTTGTTTCAGAATAAATACAGCACCATCATGAAATTCTTTACAAAAGCACCAAGAAAATAATTAGGTTGAGTAAAAAGAGGGGTTTAAAAAGGCTTTTTGGACATTTAAATGGCTACAGCAATAAGATATTTTTCATACATATATAAAGTGCAGACATGTGGAGCCTAAGTTGACTGTATCTGTAATAGAAGCTAAAATACATTCAACAGAAGTGCTGCATATTGATTGTGCAGTTACAACTCCAATTTAGCTTCCCCCCCCTCCTTATAAGGAAAGAGGCAGGTTTACACCTCTAGGATTAATACTAAACACAGAATTTGAACTTAAGCAGTTTTAAGCACACCTGGCAGGAATTACCAACAGTACCTGCTGAGCACAAAAAGCTTCCTAGAAAAATATTTAAGGAGTCAAGATGATGTGATTTGCTACGTTTAAATTTTAATACATGATTTTTTGGTGGAGTAACCAAGTGTTGAGGCCAAACAATGCCACACAAAGCCATGTGGTTGCTCTCTCCAGTTCAGTGGAGTTCTCTGTGGTTGTTTAGAGAGCTGATGGCATCCAAGAACTTACTTGAGACTCTCCTGGGAGCTGGAAGAGGAGCGATCAGACTGTGGCAAGGACACGATGCTGTCAGAGTTCTTCAGGTGGGACTGCAGGGCCTTCTGGTAGGAAGACTCCAAGGTGTGGTATAAATGCTCTGCCTCTCTGCTGAAGTGACTGTGGAACCCCCAGTAACACCTGGAAACAAGGCACAGCACTGTGAAGGTGTCCTTGTGGTGCTGCAGGGGAGCACAGTTAGAGGTCTTTTGCACTATGAGCCCAGTCACTTCAACCACCTTCAACCCACTGGATTGCTCCACAGTGGATTCCAAACCCAATGAAACCAAGAGGGCAATGCACTTTATGGTGTGTTGTGAAATCACAACCAGCCAAGAAACCTTTCTTAGAGAAGAAACCCTCATCCCTCTGGCTGTCTAACCTACACAGGAGATGGCAGACCCACTAAACTGACAGGAGTTTGGGACTGGATGCTTAACAGCTACTTCAGAACCAGGTCCAAAGCAGAACATTCATGCACAGGCTTCATTCAGGACATCACCAGCTGGTGGAGTTTTAACAAACAGCTGCCCTTCAACTGCAAGGCTTGAGAAAGCAGGGGAGGGTCTGGTCACAAGGGTTTGCAGTCACAGGACAAGGGGTAGTGGCTTTCAGGTGACAAAGAGGAGATTTAGGTTTGATATTAGGGAAAAGTTCTTTCATCTGAGGGTGTTGATCCCTGGAATGGGTTCCCCACAGAGGTAGTGGAGTCCCCATCCCTGGGGACATCCCAGGCCAGGCTTGAGGAGGCTCTGAGCAGCCTGAGCTAGTCAGAGTTGTCCCTGCTGAGTGCAGGGGGTTGGACTGGATGCCCTTTGGAGCTCCCTTCCCGCCCAACTCATTCTGTGATTCTACACTGCTTCAAAAACAAATCTTCTGTACTAAGTGGAGGGTGTTGACTATATTTGGGGGAAGAAATAACAAAGATAAGAAAGAGATGCTCATACAGACTTCTAATCAGTGCTATGCTGAAAATAAAAGAGCTTTTTAAGATGAGGAAAGAATTCCTCTATGGTCCAAATGTCTGGGCTGATGGCTGAACACCATTCACCCTCTCAGAAAGGAGATGTCTCTCAGCACTGTTCAGGGGGTAACTAATGGGCAGTTTATGATTGTTAGCTCAAATGAATCAAGAATTGTTTGTATGCAACAGCCAGTCCTCAGAGAACATGTATTCTCACATCACTAGAAGGAAACAAATTTCTGTCTTATAATCAGGGATGTTATTAATTAACCAACATAGGAAGGGAGCATTAAGTGTGTTCTCTGAAGACTCTTGACATTCTCCTGGCTGCCTGTTCAGCTTCACTAGTCACCTGCTGGTAACTCTCAGTACCTCCTGCATTTTTCAGTGATGGACACACTCTCTTTGAAAAGGATTTAACCAATCCTACTGTGAAACACCTCAGCTCATCACATTTAGACTAATAAAATTGATTGTTCATTGATTTCATGTTTTACAGCATCCTTTGAATAAGAATGTTCCTGTAGTGTTCTGAAGAGCATGATCCTAGTATGTCAGCAAACCACCCCTAGTACAAACACATCCATGGAAATGCAAGAATATTTTGGTTGGAAGGGACCTGTAACAATCACCTAGTCCAACTGCCTGTCCAGTTCAGGGCTGACCAAAAGCTAAAGCAGGTTGTTGAGGGCATTGTTCAAATGCCTCTTAAAAGCTAACAGGTTTTTAACATGAAAAAGAAAGATGAAGTTACTAGTTCTCAACTCTTGAGCAACTCAGGTAAGAGGTTCCACTTACTTTCTTGCTTCTATTCTGGCTTCAGAGTCTGCATCATGAATTCCCTTCTTTATTGTTTCAGCTAACACTGATATGTGTCTGAAAGAAGAAGGAAAACATTATCCAGCAGTCTAAAAAGATGTGTCACACTTAGAAACAAATGACTAATTGAACTTTGCCTTGGTCTCCATTAACAAGTATTTAATTACATCCACTCATTCCCATGTAAGATCCTTTAGAGCCTTTATTTGCTCTTACAAATCACTGTTTATTTCACCCACAGTGCTGTCAGCATAGGTCACTCTTTAGTTGTCTCTGGAACTGCCTGGGTACAAAAGCTCTCTCTTAACACTTAGTCTTGTGCAGTCTAGGGCTAAGGAAATTGTGTCTTAGTCTCTTTCCCCACAATTATTTTCACTGTTCATTAGTCTGAAGTACTGTAGAAGCCTAAGAAGCTCCTGATAGACCTGTAGGAGCCTTCACCTCATCATCTCCAGGGTATAAAAGGGAAAATAACTCAAAAACAAACCCCAAAACTATTAATTTCAGGGATTGACTCAGGCAGGTTTTCCAAGGCTGGCACAGAAGATGAACTCACTCTCAGAACTCCAGGGATGAGCAGTGTGTGCACACATCTTTATGTGCTCTTCCTGTGGCACAAATATTTGTACTAGAGATAACTGATATAATCTCACTTCCTAGATGATCCTTTCTCCAGATTTAACCTCCCAAGACAGAAGCAGGAGAGAATTTACCCACTTTCAGAGCTTACCTTTCTAGGGAGTGTGTTTGCCACTCCTGCAACAGCAAGTCTAAAAATTCAAAGCAGCGCCTGAGAGGGGAGAGAGAAAAAATGCTGAGCTCTCCAATTAACAGAGACTGTGTCATACCTGCCTCTGAACAACAGCCACCATCTGCTATGAAGCTTTTGGGGACATTAGAAGTCAATAACAACCTTTGTAAAGACATCAACATCTCTATAGATGTTATCTAGAAACAGATTAGTTTTATCTTTGGGGAAAAAAGGGCTTTTTCTTCTCTGCAGTGCTGTGGTTTGTAGGAATTAGTTTACATAGAATCTGTTCCCAACTGGTGGGGGAGATGAGTTCTTTAGTGTGTCTATCACCTCTTTTCATGAATAAAAAAACCCCAAGCATGAATGTTATCAGAAAGTACATGTGAAGCCATCTACTGGTAAAAAATAGAGTAAATTCCAGCTAAACACTCACCTTCTAACTGCAACAGACTTGGAGGTACAATTGCTGGTTATGATGGGTATCAATCGAGGGATGTGCGTGTGCTAGAGGAAAAAAAGACAACAAGAGGGAGAAATCTTGACATCACACTTCCAGGGAATGCAAGGCCAGCTTTTTCAGCCCCCTGAGCTCAGCATGGAGTTATTTCTTTTTGTTCCATTCTTAAAAGTAACAGGAAGACTGTCATATATGGACAGATATCTTGATTATTATAATATTTTGTATTGCTGTGAAAATATCTTTACCAGATATTTAGTTTTCTTTATGATGACAGGCTAGGGTGAGTCAAGAAGCTGAAATCACTGCCAGAGGATCCAAATTGTCAGTGGTGACAATGTGGGAGATATCAGGCTAACTACAGCTTCCCCAGGCAGAAGTCACCTCTGGGACCCAGAAGTCACCTCTAATGGGTTTTGGAAATGTGCACTGTCTGTGATGAGTTTTAAAGCACAGTTAAGAAGATGAGCCTGTCCTACAAGGCAGCTTTTAAAACTACTACTACTACTACTACTAATAATAATAATAATAATAACAATAACAACAATAATAATAATAAAAATAAAAAAAATACATATCAATTCTTCCTTGTTTCTCTTTCCCCCTCTGAGTCTAAAAAATGATCATCTTAGTTTGAATATTAATTTTATCCAAAGGATGCAGCTTGTTAGCCAAAGATGATAAAAACTGATCAACACATTGGGTTTCATGAAATTAGAGAAGAAACTAATTAAAGATGAAATTCTGCTAGCAATTAATCATGCTGCCTTCAAGGTAGTTTTTNAATAAAGATCCTCTTTCTCAACTCTTACAAAGATAGAAACATCACACTCTGTAAAAAAAAGAACCCAAATATTTTTGCTACTATTTTGGCAGGGCTTAACTATCATCATCCACACAATGCTGCATTACATCTGGGACAACCACCATCAGCAAAGCACTTCATCTCATTTTTTATTGCAGCAACAGTCCCCTGTCCTCAGAAACACCAGAGTATTGGGAAGTGACTGTTCTTTTTTTGATGTATACTTACTCTGATGATTAATCTAACTGCTACAACACCAGAAGTGGCCATGACTTTGGCACTGTTTGGAATTAGATTAAAGATTGTTGGCATGATGGCTTCTGCCCCATGGTCAAACTTGTTTCCCAGAACTGATGACAAATGTCTGAAAAAGAGAATGAAGTCATGCTGGGAAGTGTGCTGAGGATGAGGGGAAAAAAAAAAGCAGGCTTCCAGAAAACATCTAACATAAGCACATCTGACATCTCAGTGTTTGTAGCTGTCACCTCTTCTCCAACTCCAAAGGACAGAGAACATTGTGCTTCAAAAAGATGGTTCTTTTTATTTCCAACTTCTGTTCTCTATTCATCTGAACTCTGAGAAACAGTAAGTTCAGCATAAAATAAAATAACTAGCACAGCTAAAAAAATTATCAAACAAATGGGATTATGCTGGAAGACTGCATTTTTCTCTACTTGGTAGTTTTTCCCTGAAACTGCCCATTTTGCCTTAAAATGCACTAATTAAAAAAAAAAAATAGCTGTTAAAACACTGAAGTGCCATTTTTCTTGGAGCATTTCACAGAGGATAAAATAGCTGGATCTGAACCAGAAGAAAACAGACATTTTCAGCTTTGTTGTTCAATTCCTCCCTCCTCAGTTCCTGGACACAGGCTTTTCTCATTCATTCAGCAGCATTTAAAACCCAGGAACAGTTCAGCCAAACTACAATTAGTGATCTTTAGAGACTTGGCTTTAAACAGCAATAGCAAAACCATGTTCTACCTAAAACTGTAGCACAAATTACATCTTAAATGTCTTTTAGAGTGTTTATTCCTCTTTTCTAGATCATCTTCCAATGGATTTAGGAAGTAAACTTACCCTAATGTGATACAAGCCTCTCTTACTACTTGAGACCTAAGGTCTTTAGCAGATAATTTAAATGCTCCATCCAGAAGTCTTAAGTGTTGGAAGAAGTTATCATATTCTGCAGCTCCAGCCAGAAGCAAGGAACGGATCTTTTTTAACTGTTATCAACATAAAACCAAAGAAAGAAACAAACAGTGAGTGTTAACAAGCAATAAATATAAGCACAATTCTGTTCAGGGCTCAGAGTTGGGTTTCTAGGGTCTTTGTACAATTGTTCTTCAAAGTGTGCTCAAGAAATGTCCAAGTAAATTTACTATTTCAGGGCTTATATTCTTATATTACTCATATATATAAATATATAAAAATATATATATATTCCTATTATGTATTATCTTCTTTTATTATATTCCTATTATCTATTATATTCTTATATATTCCTATATCTATTATATTCTTATATAATATTATATTCAGCACTGATGAGAGTCTGGAATGTGGACTAGGCACCTGTTTATATCATGAAAACACAGCTCACCTCAGTAAACACAACTCGCTCTTGGTGTGCAAGGAACATCTCATTTTCTACTTCCAGATTTCCCACAGACACACAGAATTTACTTGCACAGATTTTGAATAAATCATTCTGAATTCTTTTATACCTTCCTTTGCAAAATTCTAAAGGAGCTCTCTATAAACAAAGGGACTTTTTGCCTCCTCAAGAAGTTTGAGGATACTCTGAATGCCTCTTTGGACACTTCCCTTTCAGTGCCTGCTAGCAAATTTCTAGCTTTATATCTGGATTTGCTGCATGACTTCCAGTTCAACCTGATGCTGTCTCAACAGATTCTTGCATGTCAGGCAGCATTTTTCCTTCACACTTGTGGATTAAATTCTGTCTTATAAGGAAATATTTCTTCCCTCAGGCTTGAGGGAACACAACAGATGCTCAGCATCTCAACTACATTCTCACCTTGCTCTGAGGTTCTCCCAGTGCCCTCTTCATGAGATTAACAACACAAGGGTTTTGTGCTCTGAGTTTAGAGCTCCTAAATTCACTACTCACCGCAGAAACTCTCTGTTCCCAGTCGTGTTTATCATCTGAGAGGATCTCTCTGATTTTGTTTATAGATTCCTCAAGATCCCGGCTGGAATAAATCTGAAAATTCAAATCCATGACAGATTTTACTCCAGAAAATCAGCTCACTTCCCAACAACCTTCTCACATCCTTTGGTTCAGTGCTCCTAGTGCTAGAACACAGCTGGCTTGGAATAATGCAAAGAGGTCCAACATCCATCTGGTTTTTAGTACCAGAAGGTGCAGTTCTACTTACTTGAACAGTTGGGACATCTTCAAATGCCTTAATGAAGTCTTCCTCATCCACAGCACCTGCTCCTTCTTTGGCTGCTGACAAAGATGAAAAAGCCTTTTCAATCTTCTTATCAAGAGAGAATCAATTAAGAACCCACCAGCTATCAAGGCAACTTAATCAGGAGGAAGTTCACTATCCACACAGCCCCAGACTGCTGCAGATGTGATGAAAGCAGGGACAGGGACATTCAATGCCAGGTACAGACTAGACATTCACAGCATCCTTCAACTCCTAGGCACAGAGGGCACATGAGGGAAGTCATTACAGCAGTCACTCAACAGTTAGGGGACACAGTCTGAAAGATGAAAGGGAATATTTACTTTAATTATATGGGAGATTTTATTTTAAAGGATTTAATCCTATCTATAATAGATGAAGGTGCAGCTCTGACAGATGCACAAACAGACAAATGATAAGGAAGACAAATAGTCTCCAGAATACTAATCAGATTAGAGACTGTCTGGTAGGGGGAACTTTCTCCACTTCTCAGGTCCCATGGAGAATTACTGCTCTGTTTCCTTCCTGCACCTTCCAGCAATTCCCAGAGGCCTCAGAGGGAAAACCAATGTGTCACTTTTAGCTTGCACAGGCTGAAGTTTAGCTCTAAGCAGCCTGCCTCAGTTCAGCTGAAGTGTTGGAGCTTTAAAGCAACATTGCACCACTGACATGATTCCCTCACAGCCCTCAGCACAAGGTTGTGTGGGTCTGACTTTTCCCAAATGCAAAATGCCTCACAGGGCTGTGGAGGGCATGTGGAGATCCCTTCTACACCAAAGGTCACTTGCAGCATCCAGACAACACACACATTATGTTTTCATAGGGAAAAGACTGTTGCTGAATCCTGGGGGCCAGCCTGGAGGCCTCTGCAACCAGCTCAAGCATGAGCACTGGAAACACTTCACAACCTTCACCCTGACATCTCTCTCAGCCTACAGCCTCAAGTGCAACATCTACTGGTTTTTAAGCCCCTCCAGGGCTGGTGACTCCCCCAGCTCCCTGGGCAGCCTGTTCCACTCTCTCAGGAAAGAACTGTGTCACTGCCTTACTCGAAGACTTGGCACCCAGGGCTGAAGTCCCAAGCCTGCGGGTAGTCCCCATCCCAACTCGGCGGGAGTTGGCAGGGGCCTTGGAAGATGTAGAGGAGCTGGCTGAGGAAGGTCTGTTCCCATCCACGGAGTCTTCATCATCAAAAATTTTATCTGCAAAAAAAAAAGACAAGACCAAAATAGAACACTTAGCTGTAAGAGGAAGCAAAGGGGAGACAGCCACGTGCTGGCAAACACGCTGCGTGTTCAGGTCTGCTCTGCCAGCTCTCTTGGGCTTGATGACCCTGGAGGTCCTTTCCAACCAGAATGATTGCAGTAGTGCCTTCATGCTGGAAAACTGGTTATTCACCAGTGTGGTCATTCACAAGTGACCATCAGACCCCTGAAGTAAATCCTCTAACTGCTGCACCAGGTAGAGAATCAACAGGATTACCCTGAAAAGATCCCATGGCAAGCCCCACGTTGTTGATAAACCATAGATCATCAATAAAGGACCCATCCAGAGCTCCAAATCCACTTTACCTTTATGAATTATCACCAGATCATTCAATGAATCATTAAATCATTCTTTAGAAGGGAAATGAAAATGTTATTTTTAATCCATAAAACCCAGAAATGTAAGGTGTGCTGAAATTTAGTGAACCTTATGTGCACGTCCAAGGGAAACTGCAACCTCCACCTCCAAACACAAGCATAAATTAACTTAAAATTAATTACAGCCACTCTGATTCTCTGTGAAGGTCACTTCAATTCCAAAGGAGTGTTTATATTGCAGTTTTACACAGATTAGCTAATCCACTTGAAAAACCAGCCTCAGGTTGAAAGGGTTTGGACATCACTGGCACGCACTAGTGATTGAGGCCAGAAAGTCACCTCAGTCCCCACCACTGAGCTTCCCAGACCTGCTTCACCTCCATCCATCTCCAACAGCTCTTCCTCTAACAGCTGAGGAACATATCTCCTTGGCAAAAAACTCCAGAAGGTGCTTTAATCCACCCTGAATAGTCAGGAAAGCACCTGGGAACATCTACTAACAGGCTCCAATCCCAGCTGGATTGGCAGGTAGAGAGCAGCATCCAACATGACAGGTGGCCAAGGACATCTCTCCCCTTAATTTGGATGTTCAAGAAGAAGAATATGGGAAAGAGTTATGAGAAAGAAAAAATAATGTCTAAAGAAAAGAAGAATTTTAACTACAGGTACTTAGGCTGTTGTTGAGGTGAACAAGACAAAAAGGAAGATATGAACTTCAAGGAGAACAAACTGCCTCCCCCCTGACACTGCTCATGTTCTGACACAGGCAATTCTGAAATCATTTGAAAAGAGCTGAGGGAAGAACCAGAAGAATGATTAGAGGGTTGGAAAAGAGGGTTTTCATTCAATTAAATGAAAATTCACTGCAGGAGACTGTTTAGCCTGGCCAGGTTCTTAACAAGTTACTTGATTATATTCGGTGTTAACACAGCAACTCCAGATTTATAATGCAGTTTTCCAGTATGATTTATTAATATTGCTTCTCACATAATAGAAAAAAAAAATATATATACACAACAAGGCCATAGGCTGAATGTTAAAAACAAATTAAATTCTCAGTTGCTTTCTTTTTCCTCCCCTGCCCCCCCTTCCCCTCATTATTTTGCAATAATCATAGGACTGACTGCAAGGTCAGGAGGTGTCACCCACTGAATTCTACCACAGGCAGTTCTTAAAAAGCAAGACAGAAATTTTCTATATTTTTTTCCTGAAAGATCCAGTCTGGTTCAAAAAGAAATTATTTCCAAAACATTTGGTGAGAGTTGCACCAAAGAACAAAATAAAATGCTCTAGAAAGGGTCTAAGTGATGCAGAAAGACCTGCACAGACTTAATATTAAAAAAAACTGAGGAAAATTTGCCTCAGTTGCATTTACTTCTAAATCTCCTGTATTCATTCAGCAAATTATTATTTGCCTCATGTATATTACCAGCCAAGAGAAAGTCAGTCCTATTGAAAAGATACTTTACTACTTCAAAACCACTTTCATCTGGTAATTAAATTCTCCAGCTGTATTTCAGGTTATCTAGCTGCAGTCTTAGCTAACTTCTTCTATCTGCAATTTTAAAGCCTCACCCCTCTGAAAGGAAAAGAGGGTGTGGTTTGATATTTCACCCAACAAAAAATTCAGAAAAAACAGCTATTAAAAGCATCATATTATTGTAACATTTCAAACAGTGAATTAAACTACAACTTTAAATTAAAGAGGCTTTTCTAAACGTTAGGAAAAATCCAACAAACACTGGGGAAAAAAAAATACAAGAAAAAAAGCAGCCAGCTGTTTTGTTCAGATTAGCAATAGCATCTCCCTCTTCCTTAAGATTCCAAATGAAAAATTATGTATTTCTCAACTCAGAACAACCCTTCAACAACCCAAGAACATTTTCTGAGCTGAGCAGAGCAGTGACAGCTCCACACTGAGAGCTGCACACCCAGCCTCCCGGCAGCACGTGTGCAGGACAGAAGAGAAACAAAGAGCAGGAAGAAACCTGAGCACAGGAGTGCAGAAAAATCAGATTAAACCCCAAGCTACTCCACATTATCCTTGAAAAAGTAATTTTTTTTCCTTTCTACTCCCCGTTCCAACTCCTGTTCGCAATAACCTTGCAAACTAGGGTTGTATTTTTGGCAGCATCCCTGAATTGAGCCTGGGTGGAACTCTCTCCATCCCAGCAGCTCCGAAGGGGAACTGGTGCTGCCTTCTGAGGTGAAACACCCCGTGGGATGTTCTCCCATCCTAAGACTCCCCCAAGTCTCATTTACAAGAGCCCTGCAGGAGTCTGGCAGAGCCAAGCCCTTATAAAAGAGGCCTTTGTCTGCTCACCCCTCTGCTGTCTCAGGGAAGCAGAGAACACCGTTTGCTTTACGTTTTTCCATTCCATTCAAACGCCAACAACAAAAATAGAAATAAAAATTGCTTACAAGTGCATATCCTTCTGCAAATTAGCTTCCTCAACATTCCTTCATATTTTCCATAGCTTGCCCAGGAGTAACAGTGCTTGAGAGAGCGCGGCGGCTTTCAGCCCAGGACGTAATCAATCCTTGCCCCTCAGCTTCATTAAGCATGCTGTCTTCACACGTGGATTTCAACAGCTCTGGCCTCAGCCCTTTCTCTCTCTCTCTCTCTGCCTGCAGCTCTGCAGGATTCTCAACATCTATTTCAGCCCAGGGAACTTCATTCCCAGGAAGGAAATCCCCTGCTAGCGAGGGGAACCTGGGACAAATAATCTGGGATGAAGATGAGCTGAGTCTGCCCGGCCGGGCTGGCTTGCACTAGGAACCAGCCTGACTTTATCCCCTGGGAAGCTCTAACAGGAGCATCTCATCTCAACAGCTGTCATCGTTTGTCCATGACGAATAAATTTAGTCATTATTCATTTCACAATGTAACCCCTTCAGCTCTGGGCAAGGTGTAAAACACAGGGGGGGAGAAAGAGACTGTACCAGTTGCTCAGGAATCACAGGACCTGAATTTTCCCTGCCTGAACCACAAGTCTGAAACCTTTCAAAGCAAAGGAATCAAGTCTCTCCTTTCCTTTCCAACCAACGGAGATGCTTTCTGGCTTTTGAAAACTTTCAGACTCAGATTCAATATTCTAGTTGTCTGTAAGCTTTAGAGAGGCATCTACCCTGCAGTGACTACAGACTGGGGAAAAGCTTGTGATGATGTCTGATCCTGAGCTGCCCTGCTATGGTCTTCAGGTCCAACTCTGCAAGGTACTAAAAACCTGTCCCAGCCCTGCTGTGCACTTTTTGCATATGGCCCATCTCCAAGCATCAGTGCAGCTGAAACAAAGATGGATACAACTTGCATCTCTCTCATGTGAACCTCCCTTTTGGTTGCAGACAAAGGTGGATAGCACCAGAAAAATCTCTGTTTCCCAGCTGCTCTCTCCTGGCCACAGCCCAGCCCCTCCTTCCCCCCTCTCCTTGAAAACACCACCCACTGGGCTCAGGGACCGTGGTGACACACACATAGTGCCACCCACCAGCCCTCTCCCCTCAGGTCCAATTCTCCCAGCTTGACCCAGCCACCAGCTCCAGCTTCTGGCACTATTCAATGAACCACCCCATGGTCCTTCACAACTGGCTCTGAAGCAGGTTCCCAAAGGCCTCCAAGGCTCCAGCAGGGATCCCCTCCAAGGCCTCAGCAGTATAAATCTAGACAAATATTTCTAATAACTACAACAAGCAATACAGCTGCCACTAGCCACAGCTAAGGTGGTACTTTGAGACCCCAGCCAAGAATATCAGGCTACAAGTGGACAAATGGTTTTTATTTAATAATTCTTCCAACACACACGTAATTTTTAAAACAAAAAAATCCAGTTCTCCCTCCTTATTTAAGGAAGGTGCCCACTCATCATCTTGACCAACACCTTGTTCTGTCTAATTATGAGCTAATGGAGCTGCTATCACAAAAGGAAAAAAAATCCTGAAAGAATTAACACTTGGAATTGTTTCTGCTCCAAATAATCACATTTACACAGGAGGCAGCTGTTCTGATAGATGTCCCAAGCACATAGCTACAGCAATTTCAGAGCACTGATGGCTGCCAGCCCTCTGGAAGCAGAAAAACAATTGGGCAGTAGTAGCAATCAGTAAAACAAGACAAACAAAACAAAAACCCCAACACTTTTCTGTTAGTGAGAAATCCTACATTAATTAAACCAATTCCAGTATGATTAAGTTAACTGAGGAAATTGATGTGCATTCTGACCAGACCACAAACACCAGACTGGGTAGACACAAGCCACAAAGGGAAAGTAAATTCCAACTTCTACCTGAGAGAATAATTAAACATCCAAAATCTGCTCTCAAAGACTGGCCTGGTAAATCAGACAAAATCTTACTGCACAAGACTAATCTGAAATCAAGCAAATCATGACTGATTTAAGTTGCTTTTCTGATAGCTACTGAGAAAATCAGATGGCTCCAATTTAAGTTGCATCCATATGGGTGGGGAAGCTTGTGAACAAGAGACAAATAGAAAGGATTCAATATTTATGAGCCTATTTTCTTCAAAACCTGATTTTAAAAACCAGAAATTGACAATATTAATGTCATCACGTTAACAAGCCATGGAACACACATATGAGCATCGACACAACCAAAGTGCTTTTCAGATCCTCTTGTTCAAACTAACTCTTGTGGAAATAGGATTTTTTTCAGAGTTTTCAGCAATATGAAAGTTTCCAGGAGTTTTAAGTAGATTTAGAAAAGAGGTGGTGAAAAGGTTTCACATTCCTGCAAGCTTTGTAAAATTAAATAGCAATAGGAGGTAACACAATAGCTATGATGCTGAGGGAAGGAGGAACAGCTCAGCCAAAAGAACTCACAAAAGCATCAAAAGCTACAAGAAATCCATAAAAATAGCCAAGATTTAGTAGTTTCCCTAGTTTAGTAGAGGTCATACAGACACCTAAACAACATTAACTCGTGCTAGGAGCCACACAGACACTGACTTCTCCTCCTAGACAGGAGAAAAAAGCACAGCAGACACAGACATGCACACAAGGAGAAAATAACAAGTGAGATGAGAAAAAAGATAAGGATCTGTTTTCCTCAAAGTCATCCTTGGAAACACAATATTCCCACAGTGCCCTTTCCAGCCAGCCACACAACTTTCCCCTCAGACCTCAGAGCATCAGGAAACCCACACCACACACCTTGGAAAAGTACAGCCACCCCAAAAATCCACCTTGACATCAAGTTTGAATTTAAAGAACAAAAAAGTTTTTTCCCTACCCTAACCTGCTCTAGTGGGAGGTGTCCCTGCCATGGCCAGGGAGTTGGAACTGGATGAGCTTTAAAGTCCCTTCCATCCCTGAGAAATCCATGATTCTATAATTTATCCCTATTGAGAAACATTTTCAATTGTGTTCCCAAAAACTAGATTAAGCTCGGTTCCTAAACAGAAATTTTATCTTTTTTTTCTAAATTGCTTTTTCTCTCTCCTACTAAAGGTGTGATTAGTGCCCCAAATATATTTTTATTTTCCCAATATTCTCTTCCAAACTGGTTTATGCATATCCAAAAGAAGACACTTGCAAATCTCTCAGGAAAAAAATAGAAATCACATCACGATGTATTAGAAAAAAAAAAAAAAGAAGTTTAATTTAGTTGTTCTGGACAGGTTGCTTGAAACTTTGCCATACTCGAAATTGGAGTTCTCTGTATTTCCCAGGGTTGGTACCCAGCAGTGCTAGGGGAAAACAGCTGCCAAAGCTGGAGCTAAACCAAGCTCCCGGGAGACATCTGCTGGCCACGGGGGGCTGGGGTTTATTTGCCACAACTTGGATGAAAAAGCAGCTACCTGGGGACTTGACAGGTGATGTTTTGTCTTCCCTGCATTGCCTATACCCTAAATAAACCCGAGGTGATTTAAGAGGCACACCAAGCCTTTAAGCAGCCAGCTGCTTGTCATCCACAAAGGAGCAGAGCCCAGAGAGCAGATCAGGTGTCCCCAGCCCCCCTGGCCAGGTTCAGGTTTCCAGCTACTAGCACCATCTGTTGCCTTGACATCATCCGATGGAGCATCTTCCCAAGGCCACACTCCCCACCTGGCATTCTCTGCACAAGTCCCTCTGGATTCTCCCAAGGGCTGAGGTAGAAATGCTGATCTTACTTCCAAAGAACATCCCAGTGCAAAGCCTAGAGATCTTTTCCATCCTATTTCTGGAAATACCTATAAGGAGATTAAAAAAAAGCCTGCTCCTCTGCATTCTTCATATAGTTTAATTAGATAACCATTTCAAATACTCTAAAATGCTCACTGGAGCATGAATTGTGAAGTAAGAATGGTTAAAAATGCAAGTGGTTGAACAATCAAAGGAAAACTAAGAAGCAAGGGGCAGTGATTCCACAGCCAACGTGTACCTAGAGAAAGATTATTCACTATACAGGTGTGGTCACCATGATGACCAGGAATTTTTACCATCAATAAATGCTTCATCTTTTACAGGAGCAGAAGACCACAGACTGGGAAAGCACACATGGAAAGGAAGTGTACAGACAGGTTTTATTTATTTAAAAACCATTTAAAGCTGGATTTGTAAATACAAAGGCTCTGCTTTGCATCTACAAATGGTCACCAAACACTGGTTTGAGACTCTCCTGCCAGAAAACCTCTTGGTAAAGGCTTCAGGAGGTTCTGAGGTGCTACCAGCTCTGGGTTGGGGGAATGTTCCTCCTCTGTGAGCAAGCAGAGCCCAGCTTTGATAAGCTGCACAAACAGCATCTCACAAACCATGTCTCAGCACCAAGTTTGCAGCCCCTCCAGCTTTTGCAATGCCTAAACAATCACATCTGACTACACAACCAGAGCTTAGCTCAGCACCTTGGGAGAGCTGGTGAGAAATACCTGCTCCCTACCCCACACCACACTCATTTGGGTTGATATTGGTGGAGAGAGGAGCTATAGTTTGCTGAAAATCAAGCCCAGTTTGGGACATCAGGGATTATTAGTGATTATTAGGTGATTAGTTCTCACCTGATAACTAATTAGCATTTGACATTGCCCAGGATTACTGTGGAAAAAGCAGTGAAACCATGCTGAAGATCAGTGATTTCATGGGTAACTTTGAAAAAGAAGAAGCTAGTAGATAAGATTATGAAAAAAAATTGGACTCTGATTACTACTTTGGAAAAAACACCCGAGCTCAGAGCAGCCAGACAAGTTTTAGTGAAAAAAAAAATGCTTGATCAGCAACTTTTAGAATGGATTTTCACTAATGAATTCTTCTAATTATACTTTGCACAGATTTCTTTGCATAGGATCTAGATAGGATTACTTCCATATTGGGGTGGTTTTTTGGACACAGTTGAAACAGAGGCAAATTACACGTTGAGGAGGCTGGCTGCAGGTCATGCAGAAAAGTCAGAAGCAGGACAGATATATCAGATTTCCTATATTTAGTTACCATCACACTAGGCTGAATTCTATTTCCAGCTCTATACATTGGGGATGGAAGTGAAAGGAAGAGTGTGCAGAACTTGACCTGATTACTTTTCAGATGCTACCAGCTCAGGTTTCCTTCTGTGTGATTCCAGAAAAGCATTTTAATACACTAAGTAGTGGCCTGTTTGACAGCTGACTACAGTGTATGGCTTCCATGGCTGAAAAACACAATATTAAAGATGAATTTGAGTCTTTTACAGGGCTTCAAATACAAGCACCATCTCAATTCTTGATCTCCAAGTGGCAAAAACTCAGATTCTTGAGCTGCACCAGTTTCTCAGGCCTTCTACAGCCACCCTTCAAAGCTGCTTTTTAAGCAAATTGCCTCAAGGAAAAGAATCAAGAGGAATAAGGCTCCAGAGCCAAAAAAAAAATAGAGTCAAAGCTTATAAAATATTAACAGCAAGGCTTGTTTTCCCAAAGCTTGTTCCCCCAACTCCTTTAAACTAAAAGACAGATCTAAGCTCCTTCATCTACACTCCTTCCCCCATAAATAAATATCATTAGGTACAGCAAATAAAGCATATTTGGGGAGGGGAGGAAGGAAACACAAAGGCAGAGGCAAGCCACTGCTGAAACTTTCATCCCTTTTCTCACTGAAAAATAAAAAAACCCTGCTAATATGCCATTCATATTGCAGAGGCAGTGTGAAGCCCTGAGCAAGCAGGACTCTGATGTGCTACAAAGAAAAAAAAACATCTTTTCCAAAGAGCTTACAATAGAAATAATGAAGTCAGAGCATAATTTAAATAACTACTGCTATTCAGAAAAGAAGAGCTGAAGAAAAAACCTATTAAAATCAAATAATTAATAAATAAAACCTAAATCAATCCTCTTTCCTGAGCAGTGACATCATCTCCCAGGTGATTTTGCCAACTCAGAGTAGCTGACAGAACAAGATTTAGACAAGGAGAGCTGCTGGTTGAAGTCCTACTGTCCTTCATTCAGAAAAGACACTGCAATAATTGACTCCATGAACTTATATGAATTTTTACTGCTTGCCTGAAACAGAGATTACCCAAAAGAGAAAACTCTTTTCACGTGCAAACTTGTTCCAACAAGACCCCACACCCTGGCAAATTATTTCCTGCCAACTGTCAGGAGTCTATGAGGAAATTAAGCTTGTGAAGTTTATTCTCTTCATTCAGGCATAATCCATCTAAATTTACTCCCTAATTGGTAATGGGATAGGATATTTTGTTGAGAAAGGAGGAAAATAAAGGCAGGATATTCAACTAAGTTTATTTTTACTGCCAGCACAGGCAGTTTGGGTCTTGCTGTGGTCAAGCAATGCATGTAACCAGGTAACCTGCTTTAATATGCTAATATTGATGCAAGAATGATGATGGCTTTAAACTAAAGATTGATACTAGAGATATGGAAGAGAAATAGTTTACAATAAGGAAGGTAAAACACTGGAACATGTTGCCTAGAGAAACCTTTGGTAACATTCCAGGTCAGATGGAGCTCTGAGCATCCTGCTCTAGCTGAAGGTGCAGGGACCAGATGACCTTTAAAGGTCCATTTCAACCCCAAGCATTTCAAGACCTAATCAGAAGGGACAAGAGCAACTAACTGAATTTTATCTTAAATGGGCTTCTCTGCAAGTTATTCAGCAAAATAAATAAGGCTGAAGCCTGAGCCACTTCTGTCTTGGAAGCTCTGTAAGGTCCCAGGTTGATGGTCTGAACTGAGCCTTTCTCAGTGCAGCAGTGCTGATGAAATCCAACTGATGACACCTTCCCCACAGCCCAGGTTTGCCAGACTGGGAAGAAGAAATCTGTTTTCCAGTTTGCTATGAAGGTAATCACCCCAAGATAAATGCAGAGATGTCCTCTCTCCTCCACAGAGAGGACAAGCAGGAGCTGAGGGAAGAAAAACTCTTTCAAGCACCTTTGAAATCAAACAGGAGGATGCTGCTAGTGGTTCTTCCAGCCCTGTTTTTCCTGAGTTTTTATTTTGAGATTATTTTGTTGTCTTCCCCTCACTTCACACAAGAGGAAAGGCATGACTCAGAGCAGAGGAGCACATCTGTCTCACAAAACCAGATTATTTTCTTCAGAAAGGTGAACCAGTGAACCCCCTGCAGGTCCTCCCTCCCCTACATGATGTTGTTTTACACCTCATCACAACACCTGAAAGGACAATGTGGAGAGGCTGGTGCTGGGCTCTGCTCACAGGGCATTAGTGACAGGACCAGAGGGGATGGATTCAGCTGCTCCAGGGGATTGGAATCACAAACTCATTTTCACAGGTCAGAAGCAGGAGTGACCACATCAGTGTTGTGCTACTGTAGCCACGTGTCAATACTCCCTTGGGCTGTTGGCAGATGAAAAAACTGCTCACCAACCTCACAAACTCCATGACTCAACCACTCTCAGGTATGGAAGTGGCAGTAACACAAAGGAGGTGTGAAAGTGGAGGCAGATATGGGTACCAAATTAGCAAGTTTTTATTAAGAGCAGCTATTTCCAGGCATTGCATAAACTATCTGAAGAATCAGTATGAAGAACTAACATTAAAAATAAAACTCAGCAGGAGTTTTTGGATTATAGTCTATAAAGATGTGAATCCAAGGGAAACAGAAAAGCACCAGTAGTAACAAATCAGGAAACACCAGCAGATTGAGTAGCAGAAGAAAAAGCCACATAAATCCTTCATCCAATTCAGTGATGTTGAAATGAAAACATGAAACAGCCAAACTAGAGCCAGTAGTAAAGAATCCCAACACAAACTAAAGGGACAAAACTGATGAATATCAACATCCTAAATTCAACAAAGCTGCCCCAAAAGCCAATCCAAGCCTCACTCCTGCAAAGTCACCACCATGCTGGCAACTCATCTGGTTCTCTTTCCCAACCATCTGTGCTTGCCTTCACTTCCAGAACTGGCACATGTGAAGCACAGCACATGGCAACTGGAGACTGACCTTCATCTTCACTCCAGAGATTGGAAGCCAGAGCAGGTGTTTTTAACTGGGAAATGGTAATTTCAAGGCCATCCTGATGTTCACAAGGAGTCAGTGCTCCCATCAGCATCATTTTAACCTGTTTGCCCTGCAAAACTACAACTTGGACACTGAGCTGATGAAGCCTTCACTGAAGGTTTCAAACCCACATCCAAACCACCCTGAAACACCCCCAGGGCTGGGGGCTCAACCCCCTCTCTGGGCAGCCTGTGCCAGGCTCTGGCTGCTCTTCTCCCTCCTGCCCAGTCTGCCCCTCCCCTGGTGCAGCTGGAAGAGCCCATCCCTGGCCAAGGGTGCAGAGCACTGCCAACCAGTAGATTCTCACCTCAAACTGGTAGCAAACAGTGTTTTCTGCCATGTCAAACATGCTGATCCAGAGGGTTCTGATCCAACCCTCCCAGGAGGAGGCTGGTGGAATAAACTGAATAAACTGAACCATTCCCTCTCACCCAGAAGGGAGCATCCCACTGTAGGTGGTGGAACACCCAGCCTGGTTGATACAGAAGCCATTGCTCCCCATATTTCTCAAGTAATCACCTTGCCCCACAAAAGTTCCAAAGAAAATACTTTATATATTTATATAAAATTTATATAAATTTTATATATTTATATATATATATTTATATAAATATTTTATCCTATTTTCCATGCTGACAAGCTTAATGAAAGGCTTTGCATCTGTAACTACTCCACAGACCCTGCACAGTTCACTGTCACAAAACTCCCCAGTGCTCCAGTATCTCTACAGTCTCAGACAACAGAATTGCTTACACCACACTAGAAACAAGAAATGTTTGGTAGAAACAAAAAATAGGACAAAAATAGGGATACAATTGCTTTAGAGCCCATGATAATAAATCCAGGGAGCAAAAGGAAGGGGAGCTGCAAGCAAGGAGCACAGTGTGTGTATGTACAGAGCCAGCCCAGACTCAGATCCTTGAGGAAAACCTGCTGTAGGGAGCCAAGATCCAGCACATCACCAAAAAAACCCACCCAACAAATCCCTCAGCCATCTGAGGAAAGCACTAGAGGAGAGCATGGAGGCTTCTTAAGCAGGAGGAGGGGCAGAGAATCAGTTTCAGTGAGCTGCTGAATACCCATTTTGCCTGAGGAAGCCTGGGATCAGATCCTATTTAACTCTCCAGTGAAAAGGAGCATGGTTGTCTCTCCACATCACAGCAGCTCTGGGTGATTAGAGGTCTCTGCAGATTCAGCTCCTGGGCAAGGACAGAGCTCAAGCAGCAGGAGCATCAATCAGATTTGAAGTGCACAAGCAACCTGCCCAGCCCTGCCTCCAAGGGGTGGATCCAGAACTGCCCCTGCTGCTGGGGGGGATGGGGGGGGGGGGGGAAGAAACAGAAATGATAATGACTAAAATGAGATCCTTGCTTCATAAAGCAGACCTAATTAGAATGTCAAGTCCCATTATGAGGACAGCCCCACTAGACTAGAGTCCCATTAGCCAGGAGAGGTGTACATGGGAGTCCTGCTTCATTTCTTTGTTGTGCCCATCTTTCCCCACACCACAGCCAAAGGGAATCATCTCCTTAAAGAATCACTCAGGTTGGAAAAGACCTCCAAGATCAAGGCCAGCCATCTACTAAACATTATCAATACCTGAAGCACCATGACTACATGTTCTTGGAACACCTCCAGGGATGGGCAGTCCACCCTGGACAGGCTGTTCCAATGCCCCCCACCTTGTGGGGGTGGAAGCAGCACCAACACTAAGAGCCAAGTGCATAAAGAAAACACTTTTTTTTTTTTTAGAAAGCCCATTATTATTAAAGGGAGAAGATTTAGACTAAAGGCAGAATCCATTTCTATCCAGAGGTAGGAAATAGCATCTAAAAATCCAGTCAAACCACTCCCCAGCCTGGTTTCCAGTAAGACCAGGTATGCTTCATATCCACTGGACATCAGCATCTGCATCTAGCAGCAGAAACTTCCACTACGAAGCATCTAAAGGATTTTCTGGGTGTGCTGGTGAGCTCTGAAGGCAGGTGGGCCAGGTCTGGCACAGGAACAGGGCTGGAAGTGGAGTTGTTAATGGATTTAGGAATAAACCAAGCCAGGATTATTCAGGGCTGTCTGCAGCTTTGGGCTTCAGGGGAATAAACAAGCAAGAGACTCAAAACTGCTTTGCACAATGCAACAAAAGGACTCCTTTGACAGAGCAGCAGGGCAGAATTAATTCCTTCAGCAGGCAGAAGAAACCCAGTCATTAGACAGCATTTGCTGCCTTAATACTACAAAAATAGGACATTTTGACTTCTTAGAGCTTGGGTTTTGTTCATTTTGCATCCCTGTATTTGAGCTACAAACAAAATACATCAGGCAAACATAATGAAGGAGGAAAGGCCAGCACAAACAGGGCATTAACAACTCAGCACTTTGTCCCCTTCTGCATTTGGAGATCCTCTTGAGTGGCCTCAACTCACACAGCTCTGACTGCACTTACTGTTTACCAGATGGAAAAGCTGCAGGATCTTGGCCAATTCCTATTAGATACCCTATATCTAATTCCTATTAATATTCCTATTAATTCTTGCTAGGGATGCTGGATCTTAGGGCCATCTTTGCAACATCTTCCTGTGTTCTCCAAGACAACTGTTGAGGTCTCTCAGGTCTATTCACTAAAGAGGAATAAACAGTCCCTAAATAAAGCAGCTCATCCCTGGGTGTGCAGGATATGAATGCATTTCACCTCCATCTGTGTTCATGGCATCTTTCATGTTAATCTTTTGCTCACATTAAACAGCATCATTGAGATGCCCCCTCAATTTTTATGGGCAGCTGGTAGAAATCTCACCAAATGCAGCAGGAGTTCTGCTTGGTTACACCAAAGCTTTGCCAAGAGAGGGTTTTGAGGGTTACCCAAGTGATGCTACACACAATGCTGAAGTAGCCCTGGTCCACTGCTGCTTTGTGATGGAATCCTCCAGTCAATGTGCTTTGGAATCAGTCCAGAAGATACAACAGCCCTGAGTTTACACACTTATTTTTCTTCTGACATTTGCTAATACAACAGTAGTCAACCAGTGGTGACCTGCAGGTCAGACATTTCCCAACAGATAAGATCAGCTGGGCTATGGCCTCAGGCTCTTCATTCCACCAGCTGATCTTTCAGAGCTGAGAAGTTCCCAGCAGGATGAAATCATCATGCTTCATTAACAACAACAAAGATGTGCTTGTTTGCTTTACTCCTCAGTTAAGTGCAGGAATTAAGACAACACACTTTCAACCTTGGAAAAATCACAGATTATTCCCAACATCTCTTTTAACCTGGATGGGAGGAGGCAGAGTGAAAAGGTCCCAGTTGTGACTGGTGCCACTATCCAGTGACAGGTGATGGAGTTCAGTCAGAAAACCAGTCTAGGCAGTTTTTGTTTTGTTCCTGGAGCTGGGAGGCATTTACTGGCTGTTCACACACAATAACATCCCAAACTTGCATCCTCTGAAATTGCATGTTAGGATTGCTCTGAATAACTAAATAATTTCTGTTATTCAGAAACCAAAACACCCCAAAAATATCCAAGCCCCTGAACTGAAGAACTGCCCATAAAAATGGCAGGTACTTGTGGTATCAAATCCAATTTGCCCAGGTCATTTCCACCTTTTAATCCATTATGAGAAGAGCTGCTAATTAACTCCCACCTTCAACAGTAAATATCAATACAAAAGGACTCAATGTCAGGCTTCCTAAATTTAGCCTCCTCTGGTGGAACAAGGATTTCAACAGGACAACACTGAAGGGGGGGGGGGGGGGAAAAAAAGATGCAGGTTTTGCAAAGATGTCCAACAGAGATCACATCCTGAGATGGAAGGCACAGGCTCCTGACATGCCAAAAATAAATGCAATAAGTGCTTCAATCTTGTAAATTCATTCTTCACAAGTGAATAGAGCTGCTCTGATTCCTCATTTCCCCAAGTCTGCCTTCCCCAGGTATCCTTGATCTTACAGATGCAGCTAAAACACACCAAACATGCAGAAAAAAAGTGTGTCTCCATCTGGGAACTGCTGATTCTAAAGGATTTAGTCAATTTTGATAACCCTCCCAACTGCTGCTGCAAAAGGAGTTTGGAAATAAAGCCTCAGTGACCACTCAAAACCATCCCAGAGGAGGAAAGGCATCTGGAATTCTCTGTCCTGCACCTCACAACCTGTTCTGTTCCCTTCTATACACACACATCCTCCTTCACCCTGGCCAACAGATCATTTATTTAGTATATTTTAGTATATTTTACAGCAGCTTAAGCTGAGTTTGATGCCCTCTCAAGCTACAGACCCTTGCAGGTTGTTTTATCAAGCTCCACTTTTACTGCAAGATTACTCTTTGCACCATGAGAAAGAAAATAAAGAGGCAAACACACAGACACTCACAAATTAACCCACCCTCATTAGCACCTACCTTTCCCTGTAGTCATGATGTGCAGTGCCTGGGGCGGGTGCTGGGGATAGAAGAGTGCTCCTGGAGCAGCCACACAGCTACATGGATCTCAGCAACTCTCCACCCTCCTCACTTCTCCCTGTGACCTAGCAGAGGATTGCCACCCCTCCTCCAGAATAAAAGCCTGCTCAGCCTTCCAGAGCCCAGTGTCCTCTTCTGCCTGCCCACCCCCCCCCCCCCCTCCCCAGTACATCTGAGATTCAAATCCAGGAGATGCTCATACTCTTATTTCCCAAGTTGTGTAACAGCAGAGGAGCAGAGCAGAGCTTGGCTTGGCCCTCTATCCCTTCCCCAGGGATGTACTACCAGTGCTCCTGCAAATATTAGTGCTCCATGCAGGTGGGAAGGGGGTTTGCCTTTCTTCTTTTCCACCCCAGAAGGGCTGAATGGATGAAATTCATTTTTTCCTTTCATTTTTTTTCAGCTCAAGAAGGAGGCAGAACAGAATTGCAGAGGTATGAATGCAGGAAAGCACTGGCACAGCACCATGGCATCCCAGCATGGACCAGTGCAGGAACAGCCCCCCAAAAATGACATTGTAAACCAAAATATGAGGGGATGCAGCAAATAATTCTGATACTATAGTGATTAAGAGCATAAAACCACACCCAGATATTTTGGTTACCAACAGCTTTGGTTTGGGTCATGGTTCCCCATCAGACTCTATCCTCAGTACATCACTTATTTCATTCTTCATCTGTCCTGAAACTTAATTATCAAATCTTCTGGAGTCCAGGAGTGATCTTAAATCAATTTTAAAACCATGGAAAAACTCTGCACTTCAGGCTCAGATCCTTCCAGCCAAGGAAACCTATGCAGCCTGAATTTCCTGGGAGTTTATGTCCAACAGCCTCTTTCTGCATCCCAGCCAGCTAGAGACTGTCACATAATGCCACACAAAGACAGCAGCTGACTAGCTGGTAATTATTGGCTCTTTCAAGCTGAAAATGTATTTGTCCCAGAGGAATAAGGCATCTGCATAATGAGCAAAAGCAGTTACACAAAAAAATAATTAGTTTGCTGAAAGCCCAATGCAGGGAAAACTATAATTTTTGCTTCAAGAGGCTGACTAATTATACACCAAATAACAAAACAGAGATGCACTGAGAATCAGCCAGAAATCCAACATGGATTTTAACTTCATATTCCAGCTATAAAGGGCTGCTGGTAGCCTAGCAACAAGCAGCATAGTTCAGCATGCTGAACTATGACTTAATGAAACACCTCAGATTACATCCCCCCACCTCACTGTGCAGCTGATTCTTGCTTTACTAAACAATAAAAATCAAGCCTAGCCAAAAAATAATCAATTTAAACTCAAAGAAGCTCTAACAGACCATGGTCTAGAAAGAGAAGTAAACAGAAAACATTTGGATTGTGAAAATAGATTTCATTCACATCTAATTAGAGTTGATTAGATTTGTTCATGGGTTTAGAAGATGCCCTGATATTTTTAGCTCCTTTTCCAGGAGACTGAAGATGGTTCTTGGTTGTTTGTGGCTTGGGAATCATTAGTTCAGAAATCTTTAACAGCTTTAGAATAACCCAATAGTCTCCAAATTACTCCTGATAACAAATAATTGCTACTTGCAATTGTTTTCTTGAATCCTGGGAGCTGGTAGAGGAAACTGATCCCAAACAGAAGCTAACAGACCAGTTTAAATCCACTTTTCTTCTCAGGGGTGATGAAAAGGTTCTGGCAGAGATACTTACCTGTATCTCACCTATTTCATACCAATTCTCTAACCAGAAGCAGTTGTTACCCAGCCTATTTTCTACTAAGATATTTTTCATTTGGCTTATTAAAAAAAAACCTCTTACAAAGCTTCAATTTGCTCATTAAGCTCCTTCCCCCTCCCCCTGGAGAATAAACCCAACAAAAACCCCACCCAGTGTCATCATCCCACCACAGTTGGTTAAAAGGAAGACTACACAGCACTGTGTGTCACTACAGAGCACAAACTTTCCTCCTCAAAACCCAGACAGCAGCAATTAAATTAACTTTTTTTTTTTTTTTTTGAAAGCACATCCTATTCCACTACGAGCAAAACAAAACCTGAAAAAGCACAATTTTAGCCCATTCCACCACAGAGGAATTTGTATTATCATTCCCAAATTGCACTAGTTCTCCATCATTCCCAACATACAAAAGAACATCACATTGTTGAATAATCCAAAATATCAATTCCTAATTTTCAAGTAACTCAATTCTATTGTTTCCTGCAGGGATGAAGTTTCCTGTATTTTCCAATGGATATGGCAAGAAGATTGGTGCCTAGAAGGGAAAACTAAATATTTCTTTTCTAATTTAGAAGAGCAGAGACCTAGATCCTGGTAGGAAAAGCAGCCCTGAACCCATTTTCTTCTTCTCTGCCCTACTCAGCCATTAGCAGAAAAATTAACACCCTCACCAAGAGTTCTCTCAAAAATCTATTACTCAAAAATGAGTGTTACTCATCACACATAACAACCTCAAAAGCTTATCTATAAGAAAGCAGCATAAACACTTGATTTTAAAGCAAGCAAATCTTCATCTCAGATAAGAAAAGGCAGAAGAAAGGGTCTGTGGTCATAAAAACACAATCCTAGGAACTCCAACATGCAACCCCTAAGCATTATGGATTTAATTGGAACACTGCTGCATTATGTACATTTTTAGTGCTATTTTGGGCATCAGACTGAAAAGCTGATTTCTCTTTAATGACTATTTCATTTCCCTCATAAACAATTTAAAGATGCACATGGAGTTGAGAAAAAAAAGATGGATTTCCCTATTGAAATTCCAGAGGAAAAGGCAGCCAGCTCTGCCACCTTCTCTTGAAATTTAGGCTTCATTTTCCTGCTGATCCAAGCAGAAAAACAAAGCAGGATAATTCAACATCACTTGTCTCTGCTGCAAAAACCTAGGTGTAGGTTCCTGAACAACCACACACTTGTTTAACCCAACAGAGCCAGTGCTCTGCCTCCACTGGAATGTCTCATGAACTGGAAACTGCTCCAAGAGCACCAAAAGAAAGGAGAAAAGCACTTTACTCACCACCTGAACTCTGGATCATGTTCCCAGATTTTTGGACTTCGTCGAATTTTGTAAAAATTACATTCAACCTGTTTGGAAGTTGAAGAAATTCACAATGAGCAGCTGAATTCAGGCACTAGGAGCATTTAAGAGGTGATAGCACCAATTTTCCTCCCCTACATCACAATAGATGGGACATGCTTAATTGTGGCAGCATTTCCAGCTCATTACCACCTTGCTTATCTTAACTATTTGCAGTAATACCACAAAAAAAAAAACCCAACTTTATTCAACATTTGCCTTTGGCACCTCTGAAACACTCCCCTCCCTCCTGGGTGTGTGTGGACACCTTGCCATCTATTTGTAACTAATTATATTCTCCCTGGGGTGTTTTGTTGGTTTTTTTTCTTAATGCCAGGCTAAGTTGAATCAAGTCTACTCTGAAGTGTCCCCTCTGCACAGGAAAAACACCCCCTGGAATCTTGAACCAGTTCATTACACATCTGGCACTGGTGTGCCAAGGATGCTGTGGCATACCTGGGCAAAGGCACAGCACCCAGAAGTGAAACCTGAGTGTTTGTAGGATTCAAAAACCCAACAAACAGAACCCAAACCAACTCCTGAAAAACCTTCTCCCAGGAAAAGGTTCAATCCTGCAGCTCCTGAAGCCTTCTAAAGGAAAAAAAAAGGATAATCAGCAGTGAAAATAAAGATCTTGTCAACTCACCGAGACTGGGGTAACCCTTTTTTGCTGAGATCAGCCCTGACACGTTCACCAACGTGCCTGTAAATCTCCACAAGGCTGTTTATTGCTGCATCTCGAACCTGAGCAGGAGAGAGAGCAAGAAATCATCTTTCTATGACACTCCATAAACCCCCAGTCCACCTTGGAGAAAGGTAGTTGCACATCTCTCAGCAAAACACCAGTTGCCACATCACCCCAGAGGTCAGAGCTTCCATCCCTCTGTCTGAGGTACCAGCCCAGAGGGGTAGTATTCTAATCTCCCAATTATTGGCAGATTATCATCAGGACTGATTGGAAAGGCAGTGGAGATGAGAGCTGGAAGGTTTTGTGTGTAAAGGAGGGACACAGGAGCTCAGCTGCCTAATTCCACCCACTGTGGGCAACAGGTACATTTACTGCAGGAAAAAAATCCCAGATGCCCACTGGGTTACACAACACTCAATTAGCTGGAAATGAAACCTAAAAAACTCCATTTNGCAAAACAAAACCTGAAAAAGCACAATTTTAGCCCATTCCACCACAGAGGAATTTGTATTATCATTCCCAAATTGCACTAGTTCTCCATCATTCCCAACATACAAAAGAACATCACATTGTTGAATAATCCAAAATATCAATTCCTAATTTTCAAGTAACTCAATTCTATTGTTTCCTGCAGGGATGAAGTTTCCTGTATTTTCCAATGGATATGGCAAGAAGATTGGTGCCTAGAAGGGAAAACTAAATATTTCTTTTCTAATTTAGAAGAGCAGAGACCTAGATCCTGGTAGGAAAAGCAGCCCTGAACCCATTTTCTTCTTCTCTGCCCTACTCAGCCATTAGCAGAAAAATTAACACCCTCACCAAGAGTTCTCTCAAAAATCTATTACTCAAAAATGAGTGTTACTCATCACACATAACAACCCCAAAAGCTTATCTATAAGAAAGCAGCATAAACACTTGATTTTAAAGCAAGCAAATCTTCATCTCAGATAAGAAAAGGCAGAAGAAAGGGTCTGTGGTCATAAAAACACAATCCTAGGAACTCCAACATGCAACCCCTAAGCATTATGGATTTAATTGGAACACTGCTGCATTATGTACATTTTTAGTGCTATTTTGGGCATCAGACTGAAAAGCTGATTTCTCTTTAATGACTATTTCATTTCCCTCATAAACAATTTAAAGATGCACATGGAGTTGAGAAAAAAAAGATGGATTTCCCTATTGAAATTCCAGAGGAAAAGGCAGCCAGCTCTGCCACCTTCTCTTGAAATTTAGGCTTCATTTTCCTGCTGATCCAAGCAGAAAAACAAAGCAGGATAATTCAACATCACTTGTCTCTGCTGCAAAAACCTAGGTGTAGGTTCCTGAACAACCACACACTTGTTTAACCCAACAGAGCCAGTGCTCTGCCTCCACTGGAATGTCTCATGAACTGGAAACTGCTCCAAGAGCACCAAAAGAAAGGAGAAAAGCACTTTACTCACCACCTGAACTCTGGATCATGTTCCCAGATTTTTGGACTTCGTCGAATTTTGTAAAAATTACATTCAACCTGTTTGGAAGTTGAAGAAATTCACAATGAGCAGCTGAATTCAGGCACTAGGAGCATTTAAGAGGTGATAGCACCAATTTTCCTCCCCTACATCACAATAGATGGGACATGCTTAATTGTGGCAGCATTTCCAGCTCATTACCACCTTGCTTATCTTAACTATTTGCAGTAATACCACAAAAAAAAAAACCCAACTTTATTCAACATTTGCCTTTGGCACCTCTGAAACACTCCCCTCCCTCCTGGGTGTGTGTGGACACCTTGCCATCTATTTGTAACTAATTATATTCTCCCTGGGGTGTTTTGTTGGTTTTTTTTCTTAATGCCAGGCTAAGTTGAATCAAGTCTACTCTGAAGTGTCCCCTCTGCACAGGAAAAACACCCCCTGGAATCTTGAACCAGTTCATTACACATCTGGCACTGGTGTGCCAAGGATGCTGTGGCATACCTGGGCAAAGGCACAGCACCCAGAAGTGAAACCTGAGTGTTTGTAGGATTCAAAAACCCAACAAACAGAACCCAAACCAACTCCTGAAAAACCTTCTCCCAGGAAAAGGTTCAATCCTGCAGCTCCTGAAGCCTTCTAAAGGAAAAAAAAAGGATAATCAGCAGTGAAAATAAAGATCTTGTCAACTCACCGAGACTGGGGTAACCCTTTTTTGCTGAGATCAGCCCTGACACGTTCACCAACGTGCCTGTAAATCTCCACAAGGCTGTTTATTGCTGCATCTCGAACCTGAGCAGGAGAGAGAGCAAGAAATCATCTTTCTATGACACTCCATAAACCCCCAGTCCACCTTGGAGAAAGGTAGTTGCACATCTCTCAGCAAAACACCAGTTGCCACATCACCCCAGAGGTCAGAGCTTCCATCCCTCTGTCTGAGGTACCAGCCCAGAGGGGTAGTATTCTAATCTCCCAATTATTGGCAGATTATCATCAGGACTGATTGGAAAGGCAGTGGAGATGAGAGCTGGAAGGTTTTGTGTGTAAAGGAGGGACACAGGAGCTCAGCTGCCTAATTCCACCCACTGTGGGCAACAGGTACATTTACTGCAGGAAAAAAATCCCAGATGCCCACTGGGTTACACAACACTCAATTAGCTGGAAATGAAACCTAAAAAACTCCATTTATTCTGAGAAGGGCAGCAAGGAAACAGCTGCTGTGTCCACAACAAAGGAAATCAATGCTGCTCATGCCCTGTGAGTTTCTCCATCATCTCTCACCAAGAGAGGGCAGCATGGACCGAGCATCAGGGCTCCCAGCAGAAGGCACTGGGAGCACAGAAGCCACCCAGGCTCTGAAGGGCAGCAGGAGGCAGGATGCCAACATTTTGTGTCTCAGCAGTTCAAGCTTTCTGGGATGAGGCACCAGAGCCAGGATACCCACCTCAATTCCCACTGCTGCTGAGGACTGGGCTGAGCTGTGCCAGGCTCAGGGAAGAGGGACAAAGTGCCTCAGTCCCTTCACCAAGCACCTCATTCCTTCTGACCAAGGTGTCTGCCTGGGCAACAAGCCCATGTTCTAACCCCAGCATCCCCTCAAGGACAGCTTGNACAAAGCAGGATAATTCAACATCACTTGTCTCTGCTGCAAAAACCTAGGTGTAGGTTCCTGAACAACCACACACTTGTTTAACCCAACAGAGCCAGTGCTCTGCCTCCACTGGAATGTCTCATGAACTGGAAACTGCTCCAAGAGCACCAAAAGAAAGGAGAAAAGCACTTTACTCACCACCTGAACTCTGGATCATGTTCCCAGATTTTTGGACTTCGTCGAATTTTGTAAAAATTACATTCAACCTGTTTGGAAGTTGAAGAAATTCACAATGAGCAGCTGAATTCAGGCACTAGGAGCATTTAAGAGGTGATAGCACCAATTTTCCTCCCCTACATCACAATAGATGGGACATGCTTAATTGTGGCAGCATTTCCAGCTCATTACCACCTTGCTTATCTTAACTATTTGCAGTAATACCACAAAAAAAAAAACCCAACTTTATTCAACATTTGCCTTTGGCACCTCTGAAACACTCCCCTCCCTCCTGGGTGTGTGTGGACACCTTGCCATCTATTTGTAACTAATTATATTCTCCCTGGGGTGTTTTGTTGGTTTTTTTTCTTAATGCCAGGCTAAGTTGAATCAAGTCTACTCTGAAGTGTCCCCTCTGCACAGGAAAAACACCCCCTGGAATCTTGAACCAGTTCATTACACATCTGGCACTGGTGTGCCAAGGATGCTGTGGCATACCTGGGCAAAGGCACAGCACCCAGAAGTGAAACCTGAGTGTTTGTAGGATTCAAAAACCCAACAAACAGAACCCAAACCAACTCCTGAAAAACCTTCTCCCAGGAAAAGGTTCAATCCTGCAGCTCCTGAAGCCTTCTAAAGGAAAAAAAAAGGATAATCAGCAGTGAAAATAAAGATCTTGTCAACTCACCGAGACTGGGGTAACCCTTTTTTGCTGAGATCAGCCCTGACACGTTCACCAACGTGCCTGTAAATCTCCACAAGGCTGTTTATTGCTGCATCTCGAACCTGAGCAGGAGAGAGAGCAAGAAATCATCTTTCTATGACACTCCATAAACCCCCAGTCCACCTTGGAGAAAGGTAGTTGCACATCTCTCAGCAAAACACCAGTTGCCACATCACCCCAGAGGTCAGAGCTTCCATCCCTCTGTCTGAGGTACCAGCCCAGAGGGGTAGTATTCTAATCTCCCAATTATTGGCAGATTATCATCAGGACTGATTGGAAAGGCAGTGGAGATGAGAGCTGGAAGGTTTTGTGTGTAAAGGAGGGACACAGGAGCTCAGCTGCCTAATTCCACCCACTGTGGGCAACAGGTACATTTACTGCAGGAAAAAAATCCCAGATGCCCACTGGGTTACACAACACTCAATTAGCTGGAAATGAAACCTAAAAAACTCCATTTATTCTGAGAAGGGCAGCAAGGAAACAGCTGCTGTGTCCACAACAAAGGAAATCAATGCTGCTCATGCCCTGTGAGTTTCTCCATCATCTCTCACCAAGAGAGGGCAGCATGGACCGAGCATCAGGGCTCCCAGCAGAAGGCACTGGGAGCACAGAAGCCACCCAGGCTCTGAAGGGCAGCAGGAGGCAGGATGCCAACATTTTGTGTCTCAGCAGTTCAAGCTTTCTGGGATGAGGCACCAGAGCCAGGATACCCACCTCAATTCCCACTGCTGCTGAGGACTGGGCTGAGCTGTGCCAGGCTCAGGGAAGAGGGACAAAGTGCCTCAGTCCCTTCACCAAGCACCTCATTCCTTCTGACCAAGGTGTCTGCCTGGGCAACAAGCCCATGTTCTAACCCCAGCATCCCCTCAAGGACAGCTTGGGCACTTGTGGCTCAGGACTAAAGGACCCTGACCACTAAACTTCCTTCAGAACATACTGGGGTGGCAGGTTGATCCTCCTGCACTGGCACAGGCAGCAAGGTAAGGCTGCTTCACACTCAGTGAGGGAGGCACTGATGGCCACAGCAGCATGTCCAGCTAGAACCAGTGTAATCCCATTCCCCAGCTGGCTGCCTTGTGCTTCCTTCCACTCCAGACCATGTGTATGTGTGCTAGGAAAGCAACAGGGATGCTGAAAAGAATCTCTGATATTCATGTTATATGGCATTAGTTTGAATTTTACTTCCCCATCCCTCTTCTTCTCACTCATCTCAATTACCTGCATCTGATTTCAGGTTAGGTTCTGTCCAGGGCAAAACAAAATGCATGTTGAAGCAAGAAAATCTGTCACTTCTATGTGCTTTTTGTCCTGCTCTCTGACTGCTCCAGTTTGCCATCCCTGCCCAGACTGGTTCTCCTCTGAAGGTGAAATGTTCTCCAATGCATTCAGGCTGTAAAGCACAGGAGCCCCCTCCCCACAGAAGCTCCCTGCTCTGTTCTCCTCTCCTGCAGACACCCATTCAGCTGAGTAACAGCTGAGTAACTGCTGAGTAACTGCTCTACTGGTTCCAGAGCTCACCAGCAGCAGCACAATGAACTCATTTACCAGGCAGAACCCCACTCCCCTCAACACAACTCACACCCAGTGCTTACCTGGCTGTTTGGATCTCCAAGTAAATTACATATATGTGGCACTATCTTACTCAGTGTTAAACTCTGAGCTCCAGATCTGGGAAAAAAAAAGAACAGAAAGGCAGTTCTGTGAGTTCCAGAAGAGGCTGGTGAAGCAAGCAGGTGTGGAAGGAGGTGTGACTTACGCATTGAGTGTTGCAATAAGGCAGAGGCAAATCCCTTCCCTCGTCCGGAAATTCTTGTGTTTGAAGCCTCCCAGCATCCTGTCCCACACGTACTGGGGAGGGATGGAAAAGGTGGTGAGACAGGCAAAAAATGAGCTGAGGGAAGAGACAGGGTCTCTCTAGCAGCAGACATCACTGGAACAGCTCTGGAGCTTAACTAGGATTCACATCCATCCCAGCAGAGCAAGAAGTAGAAAGATGGTTTTAGATCTAATTCTTTGTTCTGTGCTGGCTTCAAGGTAACTCCCCACTAGAGAAATCAATAATTTCACTAAGAGCAAGCAAACACCTTCCAGAGACACAGAACTACTCCTCTGCCATCCACCCAGCCCATCCTTGGGAAATCCACTGCCACTCACACTCCTGTGTGCACACACAACAGCATTCTCAAGGGAAATATAAAACAAAGGAATAGGAAGATAAAGCCCCAGGAGAAAACCCTCTGACAGCAGGAAGTTCTCCAGTCACTCACTCCTTCACACCACAAAGGGCTGTGGAGGGTACCTGAGGGTTAGCAGCTTGTTCCATGATTTTCAGCAGCAAGGTCTGATCCTGCTCCCTCACCGAGTCCTTCGAGTCTCCCAGCCTATCCAGTAAACTTGGCAGCACTGAGGGGGGAAAAAAGGACAGAAACAGCCAAATCCCTCAAAAGAAAGCTGTCACAATAGCACAGCCCCTCTGGGACCATCCTTCAGCAGAGCCTGAACCCACCAGCACTCTCCTAAGGAGAAAGAAGGTTTTGTGTTCCTGGGTGACTTGGT
>VYZU01039634.1:0-11422 GCA_013401355.1 Ceyx cyanopectus
CTGACCAGCAAGGAGCCTTAGCCAGGCTTCATACAACAATTCATCACAGCCGAGTTGTGCAAGGCATATTTGAGATGTAAGATGTGTGACTCAACCTCTTTTATTCCCTCGTTAATTTTTCTCTTCTGCCTGAAATGGGTTCTTAGAGTGCTCATCGCCAGGGTAAGAGCACTGGGGAAAATGGGGTGTCAGGATCTCTGCTCTTGTTTTTGTCCCTGTGGCTGGAGAAAGGGGCAGATGTGCACACACCTGGGCTTGGTGGGTTGGCTGCCCTGAGCCACCAGCACCTGCTTCACCTGCACTGCTGCCATGCACGTGCAACTCTGACCATAAGGGCTGGTTGTTGCTGCAGCATTGACAGCATTTCTAAGAAAACTGGTGTTAGAACAACTGGAGCTTGAAGGTTTTAGCTTGTGTTGGTATTCTTGAGGACCTCACCTGAAAGTGCTTGAAGATCTGGTTTATTTGGTCAGCTTGCATAAACATCTCCTGAACAGTGTCCCCTCAGATGTGATTTTCTGCTCCTGTTCTCTCCCTTTCACCACTTCTATACGTGCTTCTCACTGTGTCTGGGTATTGTGTGCTTGCTGTATCTTTCTGCTGTGATATGTATTAACTCCTCCAACTCCCAGGGGCCTCAGAAGATGAATGGCTTTATCTATAAGATTCCAGTAATAATCCATTTGTGTATGAAATGTGCTCTTCAGTATTAGTGCATTGCAGAGGGTTGGCATTATCTGATAGCTGCAGAGGAGGCTACGGGCAGCAACTGTGTTCTGAGCTGCGCCTCGGGCTCTCCTGATAACTCCTGACAAGTCACATTCTCTGCTGTTCACTGTATCCAAAGGCAGGCATTGCTCAGCTTGCCAGACGTGCAGGCTGCTTCTGGGGATGTGCAGCCAGTGAGCATGTGTGCTCCAGGAGCCTTCCTGGGAGATGTGGTGGTGACCTGAGTAGAGGGGCTTGGTCACCCCCAAACATGCTACGTGGGGGTGTTGAGAAGAGGATCCCCCCCTCCCCTCAAATGGAATTGAACTTTTCCAGTCATTTCAAGTGATGCAGGTAGCAGTGCACCAGCTCACTCCACTCTGCAGGGATATTCTCAAACTACTGTCCACAGGCTTCTGATTGAATTTCAGATGATCTTAGCCCAGGCAAAAAAAAAGAAAAGAAAAAGCAGTCTGTGCTACTCAAGAAGTACAGAGCATTCAGTAAGTACAGTTCAAAAGCTGCATTACCCTTATCTATTAGTAATGATCAATTAGCATGAAGGTCAGTGGGCAGCTTGGAAATGAGTCAGATAAGAAGGGCAAAAGGAGGACTTGAATGGAAAGGAAATTCTTGATTCATATGCAGCATTTAAAGTCATAACTCTTTAACAGGGGGGGCGGAGGGTAGCATTAAGCAGTCCTGCTGTCACACTGACTCAACCAGAGTGTAAATCACAGTGGAGAGAGTGCTGTGGCTTTTTCCTAGTGCTAAAGCACCATCTTGTACCCCAGAAGGGATTGCAAGTTGCAAGAAGTCCTCCTTGTCCTCCAGCCCACCTTGAAAATCCCTGGCCTGTTTGCCTTCCCCCCCAGTGTGGGACAGCACCACAGGGCTGGTGGCTGCTGTGTCACCAGAAGTTCTGGCATTTCTGGTCCTTGGCTTGCACCTACATGAGTGGGATTGGTGGTGAAGGGGGGCATGGGATGGAGGTGGGAGGCCTCTGGTCTCCTGAGCATCATCCAGGCAGGAGCTACTGTGCAACTTGATGTTAATGTTTTGGGGCAAAGAGGAAAAGAAGTCTTGTAGCCAATTAATTAACTTGCAAATTTTTGCACAAATGATCCAAGGGTGCCCCATTAAACAGTAATGGGGCCTTTCCAGTGTGTATGTGCACTCTGAGATAACTAAAAAGGTATTAACAAGCATTCTGGCTAGTTCCTCGTGCACACCATGGGTAGTGTGGGCCTCTCACCACGAGCACGTGCTGGGGTCTGGTTCCTGTTGAGTTCTCTTATGGTTCAGGCAGGGATGGCAGGGCATGTAGCTGTGGTAGGGTAGCACCACACCCACACTGCACTGCCTGTGTATGCTCTCTACCCTGCCAGCTACTCCAAGTAACCATGCTCAGGATGGTTTTATCTTCACCAGAGTCTCCTTCCATGAAAGCAGCCACTGCAAGGCCAGGCTAACATAAGAGGTGAGTGGTTTAGTGTCATACCCCAAGGTATGCCACCAAAGGAAAGGTGATGCAAGGCCATGCCTAGAGGGGAGGGGACAGCAGGGTGGTGGTTCTTGGTGTGTGAAGTTAATTTCTGCTTATTTCTGCATCTGTACATGTGCACACACAAACCTCCTTCCTCCACGGTGGGCGTGTGGAGGAACAACACACGTGCACAGTGCTCCCAGCTTCTGTTCCTGCAATGCCATATGTTCCGGCCTGCGAGCTGAAAATATCCCAATGAAGTCATGCTTTAAAGCATGAGAGCAGCTCTGCACAGGGTTCCCTCTCCAGCCTCTGGAGGCTAATTAATCCCCTTCAAATAGAGAGATTGTGGTGAAATAGGTGCTCTTGGTACCGAGCAACTGCGCTGCCTGTTGAAGAGGATGAAAGGTAAGTACAAAAGCGAGGAGGTAGGGGTAGGTTAGAGCTGGTGTTCCTGCCTCTGACAGTTTACTTTGATGAATGCACTCATTCACTCAGCTTCACCATTTGGATCCTGCATAATCAGAGATAACAGGCGGATGGTTTGCATGAATAACTAAGTTTGTCATGTTTAATTTTCTTTTAAAAAAAAAAAAAGAGAAAAAAAAAAAAAAAGAGAAAAAAAAAAAAAAAGAGAAAAAAAAAAAAACAGCAGTTGCTTTACCCTCATCCTTCAGGCCCAATACATATTTATAAATTGTCAGGAAATGAAAAGCCTTTTAACAGCATGCAACAAGCATGCAAAGCTACCAGGAGAAATAACCAGGAGGGTAGGGAGAGAGCTGCAGCTCGGGCGGGCTCCCCTTGCTTTGCCTGGGAAGGTGGTGTGGGCAGAGCAGGTTGTCTGAATTATTAGGATGCGTAGCACTGAGATTTGTTTTGTGTTCTGCAGGTGGTGTCTTCTGACAACTCGACCTTGTGCAACAAGAAGCATTAAAGCTGAGAAATAAACCTGTCTTTGGCAGTTAGCTGGTAATTCAGCACCTGACTGTGCTGATTAATATTTGATAGAGTGCTTGCTTTAGAGTGCCTAGCCCATCACTGGCAATGTCTTCAACCACACAGCAGCTGCAGCTGGAGTTTGCAAGGAGCAAAATGGTGGAGGGATGACTTTTGCAGAGCACGGAGCCCAGAAGCTGTGCTGGCCCCTCGAAAGCTGGTCCCAGCTGTCCCAGGAGCAGCCTGGTGGAAATGAGAAGGTGAAAGGATTGCCCTGTGCTTAAGGTGGCTTTGATCCAGGACCAGCCCTTCTGAGCCAGTGCAGGGCATCGGTGTGGGCACTGTGGCTGCTACTTTTACAGTTGAAAAAGTCCAGTCTTTTTACTGAGGAAATGATTTCTGCAGAGGACGGTGTGAGATATTAAAATGTCTGTGCAGAAAGCTCCTAAGGGAGAAATTCCAAAGAAGAAAGATTGGATCACTAAAACTGAGAGAGAAACCCGGAGTCGCTAATGTGACGCTGAAGGAAGAAGCCTGAATCTAGTTAGAGGGTCTTCTGACCAGCAAGGGCTTTTTTCATAATCATCCTATCAAGATGATCTTTGCAATAGGCGACCTCTGGCTTCAGCACCAATATATATGTCACCAGACACAAATCCCTCAAGAGCTAACTCAATGATACTTCAAGTTAAAACTACTAGGCAGAAGTGCAATCGGATTAGTGGCACGTACGAGCCTGGGAGGCGTGGAAGATCTATGGAGCTGTGGAGAAGGGCTCCTGGCTGGCCCCTGCTGGCCCTCCACTGAGGGCACGTGGCATGGTACAAGAAGATTCCCAGAGCAAAGGAATCTTGTGTGGATCAGGAATCCCCTGGCTGGGTTTTAAATCGACTTCAGCATCACTCAGAATGATCTCAGAGTCGCTTTACATTGCGATTGAAAGCCCCAGGTCACAAGGCAGGGTGGGTGCTGGGGTTGCCAGCTCTCCCTGGGGAGCCAGAGTCCTGTGGGCATCCCCTGCGTGACCTGGGAGCCCCCTGCTAAGCAACCTGGCCCTGAAAGGAATTGTAAACCCATGCTTGAGTGTGGGATTCTATTTCACTGTAGAGGTGATAAATCTTACCAGAACTATCTCTGAAACGAGGAGTAGGAAGCGTTTGCCACTAGTCCTCAGCTAGGGCCTGAGAATAATGAAATAGCAAATTCAAAACCACAAGGGCCTGCAAGGCATTGTTCCTCTGCTAAAAATATCTCGGAGAAAAAGCGTTTGAAGCATCAGTCCCTCTCTTGTATAGACACCCCTCCACTCAACCCCTCTGCACGTGCAGGGTGCCAGCGCCCGCGTTGCTTGGGGAGGCTGTGGGAGGAGCGGGGCTGTGGAGAGCTGGCATCTGGGAACGTGTGGCTGGATCAGCCTGTGGAGAAAGCCTGTGGGAATCTGGCAGAGGCTGGGTGTGTGGAGCCTGATTCTCATTTACACCGAGGTGGTTGTACACGGCTCCCTGTGTGAGCAGGGGGTCTTGCAGAGAGCCTAAGCGTGTGCGAATGCTAAAGCAGGTCGTTAATTTTAACACCCCCTGAAGCCAACCCAGAATAGTCCCATGCAGACACCGTGGGGCTGGCAGACCACAGGCAGCTGAGGGCTGTGCCCTAGTCCTGCCTTGTGGAGGTGCCAGCAGGTGGCTGGGAAAGGGTTCTCCCAGTCTGCTGCCATCCCACCCAGTCTGCTGCATCCCACCCCTCTGCTGCCAAGATCTCATCTGCTGTCTGGACTGGAGAGCTTGGTCTCAAACAGAGACATTAACATTTCTGTTAATAGGGATCTCTGTGTCACTACATAGTCTGAATTGGCCTCTATTACTTATTAATGAAGATCCAAAAGTGCATGTACTTAAGACCTTGCTTAGCTAAGGGGAGTCTTCTAGGGCCAATTTGAGTCCTATTTAGTGACTAATGGCTATTGAGTCATAATGTCCACTAAGCAGATATCACCTCCTATTTAGTATTTAATGTTTAAATATTTAATTAATTAAACACCGCCAAATATTTAATTAAATGCCATCAGAGCCACCCTGACACTTCCACTATGCATAATGCAAAAGAAATCAGGGCTTTCCTTATCAGCCCCACAGGTAACACAGATTCAGCCTTGACCCAGCACCAGCTGGGCTCTGAGGAGCCCAAATACCTGCAAACACACACGAGGGAGAGGGCTGAGCTTTAAAAAAACTTCTTTTTTCTTTTCTTTACCCAAAATGAGCTGAGCTAAACGTTTTGTTAGTAAACCAGGCTCAGAAGTGACACGTAGGCAGAGCGGGCGTACCGTGCACCACGCTGCAACAGCAACACTATGCTTTATATTGACTTTTAATTATTTAAAAGTAAATGCCTGCTACTTAGCATGGCATACCTGCCAGCAGTTTACACTAGTTTTGCTTAAATATTTACTCTGCTATTCAATAAAAAATGAGTCTACTGAAGCAAAAAATGAGAACCTAACGTACCACGTGCTCCCTTTCCTACCTGTGGCATGCCAACTTCACAAGGATTTATTCACAAAGAGGTGCTAGGTTTTGATGCTTTTCCTGGACTAAGCCAAAATCCAGGTTTAAATTATCCAGTTAAGACTCCCAGCTCCAAACTGGGTCATAATTACCAGCTTTGACATTCGGTTTCATATTAACTTCTGGAAACTTGGCACTTAGAAATATAAAGATCTCTAAATCCCCGTTTCCAAATCTGGACACCCAGCAGGTACAGAAACATTTAGGGCTGAATTGCTTATTTGAATATTTTATTACTCAGCTCCATCCTCTGATGCGTGCTGAAGCTGCTAGGTCGTGTTTCATCCCTCCCAGCCTGCATGGGGATGTCTTCTTTTAATGTTCCCACATGGGATCTCTCTCTAACAAGGAATGTGGCTACCAGTTGGAGAAACCATTAAAGTCACATTGGTTTTATGCTTGGATTCAAGCCGTTTATTAATGAAATGCAGGTACATATTTGGGGCTTTCTTTAGAGATCTTACACCATCTTGTTGGCCGCTCCAGCCAAATTATCTTTCTTTGTAAAGAGCTGCTGCTTCAGTTGCTCAAATTGGGTTTTTCTCATATAAACAGGCAAGAAAAAAAAATAAATTGGACTGACAGTGTAAAAAGCCTCTATTGTTAGGACCTTTATCTCTCAAGTTCAGCGATGCTTTGCTTTGTCCCTTTCCATTTATTGAACAATCAGTTGCCTGAACGGCCAGGAGTTTGCCTACATCTGTAGGCTGCTGGGATGCTTTGAATTTTCACGTTCTCCTGCCCACCCGAGCAATAACCTCAAAGTAGATTTATTCCTTTCCCTTCTCTGCTTTCTAAGTCAGTCTTTTAAACAAAGGTGGGGTTGCCACCCAAGGTGGGAGCAGCTGTGCCCACACTTTGCCCCAAAACAAATGCTCCAGCTGAGCTGGGTGAAGGACTCATGTAATGTAACAGACACTTGATGATCTTGGGTCGTGTCTTTCAGTTAACTTTTACTTTATTCTTGTATTTATACATCTCATAACTCATTTAAAGCGGGTAGTGGTCAACGCATCAAAGTCGCAAAGGTGGCAGCTGTGAGCAGTGAGGTGACAGGGACGGTGGGATGCTCGGCTCTTGGGGCTGGTCCTCCCCACCAGTGCTGAAGGCTCCCAGAGACCGAGCAGCCTCTGGCACCGGCTGCGTGGAGAGATCTAGGCTCTGCAGAGAGGAGCTTCCCTGGCACAGCCGGGGGCTCAGCGCAGTTACCCGGGGAGCCGGTCCCAGCTGCAGCCCAGGCCTTTCTGTGCTCATTTATTATTCACCACGTCTTGACTGCTTAATTGAGGAGCTGTGTAGCAGCCTCCATTAACGCCTGAGCTCTTTGCGGGGGGAAATCCGTGCGGACAGTGATTCCACGTTTGCGTTTACAGAAGAAAAACTCCCTCGGCCATCTGCCATCGCCCCGCAGGTCCCCGGCTAACAGTTACCAGCCGCTGCATGGTGATGGTGCCCTGCCTGGTTTGCGATGCTGAGCGTGCCTTGGAGCTGTAGCTCAACCCAGCCCCGGCTGTCCCACCCCGCTGCGGGGGCATCCTGCCCACTCGGGCCGTGACGCGGCACCCACGGCTGTGGATGCCAGAGAAAGGCGGCTAGTGCTGGGCTACTTAGACCCTGTGCAGCCCACCTGCATTTTCCCCGTCCTCTTTCTGCCTGTGGCACATGAGGTGCCTGAGAGACCTCGGTGCTCCAGCGGTGCCACCGCCCTGCCCAGTTCTCCGGTGGCTCCCGCCCGCCCTGCCGCCCTTGGAGGATCGGTCTCAAGAAGTCAAGGCGTTTGGGATGCGATTTTCTCCTCTTGTTTTTAAAAGGCGTGAGGTTTCCTATCAGCAGAGCCCCGCTCGGAACGGGGCAGCGCTTCCGACGGCCGCGCACCGCACCGCACCGCACGCCGCGGGGAGAACCCGGGTCACCGCCCGCAGACGCTTCCCTGGCTCCACAGCCCTGTCAGGAGGCATTCCCAGGTCAGGCCTTTCCCGCTGCCATGTGAAACCCCTCCGAAGGCGGCTTATCCCGCGGCAGCCCCTTCGCTCCCCGGCGCGGCGTGGGCCGGGCTGTCCCCGCAGAGCCCCCGCCCGCCCATCCGCCCGCCTCGCCGCCGCGCATTCCAAAGGGTCTGCTGCCACCTCGTGGGCCGCGCCGAGCCCGGCCCGCCGCGGGGAGACCGCACCAGCATCCTCCCTCCCGCCCCAGCATCCTCCTCGCTGCACCAGCATCCTCCCTGCCCGCACCAGCATCCTCCCTGCCCGCACCAGCATCCTCTCTGCCCGCACCAGCATCCTCCCCGCTGCACCGCATCTTCCGGCGGCACCAGCATCCTCCCTGCCCGCACCAGCATCCTCCCTGCCCGCACCAGCATCCTCTCTGCCCGCACCAGCATCCTCCCCGCTGCACCGCATCTTCCGGCGGCACCAGCATCCTCCCTGCCCGCACCAGCATCCTCCCTGCCCGCACCAGCATCCTCTCTGCCCGCACCAGCATCCTCCCCGCTGCACCGCATCTTCCGGCGGCACCAGCATCCTCCCTGCCCGCACCAGCATCCTCCCTGCCCGCACCAGCATCCTCTCTGCCCGCACCAGCATCCTCCCTGCCCGCACCAGCATCCTCCCGGCCCGCACCAGCATCCTCTCTGCCCGCACCAGCATCCTCCCTGCCCGCACCAGCATCTTCCCGCCGCACCAGCATCCTCCTCGCTGCACCAGCATCCTCTCTGCCCGCACCAGCATCCTCTCTGCCGCACCAGCATCCTCTCTGCCCGCACCAGCATCCTCTCTGCCCGCACCAGCATCCTCCCTGCCCGCACCAGCATCCTCCCTGCCCGCACCAGCATCCTCCCCATCACACCAACACCCTCCCCGTGGCAGCATCCTCCTCCTCAGAAGTGTTCGAGGCCAGGTTGGATGGGGCTCTGAGCGACCTGGTGCAGTAGAAGATTGCCCACAGCAGGGGGGATCGGAACTAGAGGATCTTTAAGGTCCCTTCCCACCCAAACCGTTCTACGATTCGATGATCCTGGTCCCCACCACTGCATTCCCACCTCCCCAGAAGAATAAATTCCCTTGTGGGAAATCTCTCCCTGAGCAGCCTCACCTGCCTCTGACCCAGCCACCCAGTCTCACCGTGTCTCTGCAGACACCAGCAAACTCTTGGGCTCTTCTGGAATTTCGTTTTCCACATGAATAAAGTCTGGGTTTCAATTCCCATGGAGTGGGAACGACTCAGAGGGGTACAACCAATGTGTCTTGTAAAACAGCTGGTGCAGCTGTGGAGTAGGATTCTCTGCATTACAGAAACCAAACTGAGCTAGCTCACTGTGTTTAGTAACAACATTCAAAGCTTGAAAATACTTCACTCATTTGGGGGTACAGCTTTTTTTTTTCCCACAAGTGTATGTGAAATGCTACTGGAAACACCATATCTTTGGCCATATAGGTTTATGGCCAGCAGTTTTCTCCTCAAATAAGGACTAGAAGCCACGTGTGGGTGGAAAAGTCCATTTTTCCTCTCCACGTTTTCAAAACGTATATATTACATTTCATTGCCCCCCATAAGATTTTATCAGGCATGTTGTTTTCGCTGCACATCCTGACTTAATGCAATGTGGCCAACAAAAATTAGTCATAACACAGAACATCAGCCAGCAAGAGACAAACATTTCCATAAACTGCATGTTCCATCAGCACATCGGTGTGACCTGTGGGCAGATGGTTTTGTCCAAATCCAGTGCAGTCGCCTGTTTTCCAGATGGCTCCATGTTCACAAATAATATATTCCCCATACAGCCCCGACCCGGACACGGGTCAAACACGGCTTTGAAGGGAAGGTATATTAGCAACAAATGTGTTTCTCTTTCTCCCTGCTCCAGTTTTGGGCCAGCACGTTGGAGAGAAACGTCCTCGATGCTAAAAATAGGTCCCAGAGTATTGAAGACCCTGTGGGATTTACTTGGATTTGCCAGCTCACCCTGTGCTGCCACAGTCCCGTGGCACCCCAAGAGCTCTGTTGAGGGGCAAGCACTTGGTGGGACCTCAGCCAACACCCAGCTCCTGAGAAGCCCAGCAGCTCACAGGCTCTTCTTTGTGCTTTCAAGTCTGGGCTCATCTCCTGGCAGGGATCTCAGGCACCCACTCGCTCTCAGGCTTTGTCCCTGCATTTTACAGAGCAAAACAGCTGAGCTGCTCTGATCACCTTGGCACTGCCTTTCCTAAGGGAGCTGGGCTGGTGCCAGCTGGGCTGGCAGGGCCAGCGGGAGATCCAGGTGATGCTGAGCAGGGGGCACGGGGGCTGTGCTGAGCCCCCTCCCCGTGCTGCGTCCTGCGGGTCAGCTCTGCTCCTCGCTGCAGAAATGATTGTCAGTTGATCCTTCAGCACTTCAACGGTGCCGATCAGCTTTTGAACTGCTGTAAATGAGGCCAATCAGCATTACTTTCGTTTCATTACTTCAAGAGCTTACTCATAAATTTCCTCTCATCCTGCTTCCCCTTTGCTCTGGAATTAGCCACAGCGCTTGCTACGAGCTGCTGTACCCTGTTCTCCTCCACTGGAGCTGTTTGATCTTTCCTGGGTTTAGTAATCAACTGGCAAATACACTTTATCTTGTTTGACTTCAAGCAATGCACCTCCTTGCCCCTTTTTCTTGGCTCTGCTGGGGAAGTAGGGGAGTAGCTGTGGCACTTAACTGACCTCAGTATAACCCGGGAGACAATGAATAGGCAACGAGTCCCTAAAACAATTAACAGCATCTTTCATTTAGCTGGGTGAATTTTATTACGTGGATGGTGAAACTGGGGAGGAGGATGGATTTCATTGCAGACAAAAGGATGGATCCCCCCCCATTCCTGCCAAGCAGGCTCTGTACAGAGGGGATGGGTCTGACAGTGATGCTCTTCCAGGGTGCAAAGCAGCATGTGCTTGGAAAGATGCATCAGGAATGTAAAATATTGCTGGGTTTGCATCATTTTCTTGATGTTGGGGTAAGTTGACAGGAGGTGAGGAATGACTCCAACCATGCTCCTGTCCAAAGCACCTCACAGTGTCCGTGATTTGGGTGGTTGGTCCAGCAAGCAGTGTGGGTGTAAAATAGTTTAAACAAATGTAAAGCTCTTCAACTGTGTTTCTGTGTCAGGAGAGAGCAGAAGGGGGGTTGTTTTCAGAGGTATTTTGCATTGATTTTCCTGTTATGTAAAGTAACCCAACCTGCTTTCAGCAGAAAGTGAGGAGCAACTGTTTTTAACAATTAATTTTTCATTAAATGCAAGTTTAAAAACTATTTTCTCTCTTGATGTTAGAATGTCTTTTAAAGGATTGATGAATAAAGTGAGTATTGAAATTGCTGAGACAAATAAAAGGCATTGGGGCATTTGAGCAGGTGCCTGCAGAGCTGGTCCTGAGCCTGGTCCTGAGCTTTCCCAGCTGCTGAGAATGAGACTGGTATGGGAGTCCTTAGGAGCCACCCATGCACCTGACCTTTTGGGATGGGCCATTTCTTAACTAAGCACAACTGGCTCCAACTGTGTTGCGGTTTGGGGTCAGGGCAGCTCCCAGACCGATAACAGACCGCTCTGTTTTAACCCCCCTCCCTCCCCAAAGGGGAGAGAAAAGGAATAAGGGAGAGACACTTAGTGATTCGAAAAAGGAACTAAAGCAATTTAATCAAAAAATGAAATGAGGTATATACAAATATATACAAATATATACACAGCCAGTACCGAACCCAACCTCCCCC
>VYZU01039634.1:11503-31714 GCA_013401355.1 Ceyx cyanopectus
CTTGGTTTTGCATTCCACCCCTGGCAGTAACTGTAAACATTAGGTGTTATCTCTGCTAGAAGCAGAGACTGTCTGCAAAACATGCCTCCAACTCCAGAAAGTGCAGTTAGTTAGAAACTTAAGCTAAAAAGCAAAATCACTGAACTGAATTTGCTTGCTTTTCACCCAAACCAGGACACAACTGTCATAAATCACAGTTTTTTCTATGATGCTTAATTTCATGGCACCTGGAGGAAACACAAAGCTGCCCATAAAAGGCTCCTGTGCTGCTGGGAGTTCTTTTGGAGCTTGAACCTTTGCTCTGTGCTCTCTGGTTTGCAGTCCCTGCCTTGGTTTGCACACAAGGTAAACACTTCTTGCTTCGTGGTGTGCTGCTGGCTGGAGAGGTAAGGTGTGATTTCATCTCTCTGCTGGGTGAATCTGCAGGTCTCCAAGGGCTCTCTGTGGCAGGAAAGCAGCAAGTGGGAGCCTGGTGACTGTGTGCTGCTTCTGGTGGCATCTCATTGTGGCTGGGAGGTTTCCCACCCCTTTGCTGTTGTAGCATGATAGTCTTTTCCTTAAAAAACACTCTTTTTTTTCAGTGGTGCTGGGGTTCTGCCCAGCAGAGGCTTGTTCTGGTTTTGCTGGTACCTGTGTGCCTGGGGGAAGCAGCTCTGGTGACTCTTTTTTATCATATGTAAAATGGGGATAATAATAACCTATGTCACAGGGGTGTTGCCAGACTTAATTAATTAGTATTTGCAAAGAGCTTTCAGATAATTGGATTAGAGGTGCTCTATTAATGCAAACTGTTATTGTTATTATTTATTTATTGTGTACTCGTGGAGTTCATCTGTGCAGGATGTTTGTGCTGAGTTTGGCTTGTGGATGTAAACAGGGGGGATGGTGCTGACTTAAAGGGAGCAGGTAAAGTAAATTCCTAGCTTAGCTTTTTGCCTGTGACATCCTCAAGGCTAACCCACCCCCAGAAGCTGAGCAACAGCTCCCAGGAGGGTTTTGGGTGAAACTGGGAGGATTCTACCTTGCTGGAAGATGCCCAGAAAATTGGAGAAGGTCCCCTAAAATGGAAAGCTGTGGGAGTAACAGAAATGTGTCAGTGGAGCAGCACTGGGGGGATCTGGTGCTATGGATATAGCTCCAGCCATGCTGAGTCATGGCAAAACATGCACCAAATCTGCTCTTGTTCCTACAAAAATGAAGTTACTGGTGAATATATAAAATAAGCTTGCTAAAGCTGTGAGCACTTTTCCATCTGACTCCAGCTTCTCTAGGTAATTCACCCCTGAGGTGAATATTTGGGTCAGAGTTAAATACAGCTGCTTTGGGATTTTGTGGGTATGAAAACAGGCTAATTTGGTGCATAAGTCATTTTTAGTGCACTAATTTCCTGTTTTACATGCAGAAATGGTCCATAAATGGCACAGAAGTCTTGAGGAAGCTAAGCCTAAAGCATCTTGTTCAGATAGACTGAATGCTGAAGTCTTCCTTAAGACCATATTACATGAAAACTCTTGGTGGTTCAATTCTTACTGGAGACCAGCATATTTTTATCAGTTTATAGCTCCTCATAAGTTATTAGTTGTCTCAGGCTTGCATAGCTCTTTTTCTTCATTAATATTAAGCTTTTATCCTTTCAATTTTATTTTTCTTAAGATCTCCAAGTCCACAGCTGAAGATCTGAAGTGTTTTTTGGTTAAAAAGCAAACAAATACAGTGTGCAAATGAGACCTTTAGGGACGTAAAGCAGAATCTGCAGTGGCTGGAGCCAGTGGGGGCTCTTCTGCAATGTTCCCAGGTGCAGCATCTTCTCAGCCCTGGGTTTGGTGCCCCTGGGCAGGTGCTGGGCTCTGTAGAAAGGTGAGGTGCTCTGCAGTGCTCCAGGCCATGGATGGAAATGCACACCTCTAGGTTCAAATCTACTGAAAATTGCCTTAAACTTCAGGGCTCATTTTCAGCTTTCACACCTGTGATTCAGAACTCCCATTAACCATGGGAACTTCTTGCCTTGAAGAAAAGCCCAGGAGGGATGGAGTATCCTGGGAGAAAGGCACTTGAGCCTAGAAAACTCCTGAAAACTCTCAAGTGCGACCAAGTCTGCAAGGCAAAGCTTCAGGATAAAGTTTACTCCTAGTTGCTGGCGAGCTCTTGGCAGATGCCACGTGGTGAGAGAAGCAGCCTTCTTAGAGGAGAGCTGCTGGCTCATCCTTGGTGCTGCAAACCTCCCCTGTTCTTGGCCACGGGTCTCTCTGCCCATCTCTAGAGCTTCCAGCCACGTGGCATCCACTGGGACATGGAGCAGTCGCTGTGTAGCTGGGATCTGGAGGGGAAGAAGCACCAGCCAGATGCAGGCGTTGAGAGTTCAGGGGCCGGCTCGTGTGCCACGTGGGCAGAGTGGCAGCCAGTCCACGGCAGGCTTGGCGTGCCCAATTTATGGCCATTTACATAGGAAATTGCTCTGCTCTCATTTGCATACGCAGTTAGAGTAATCGTGGGCCAATTAAACTTGTAGTTCACAAAAATCTGGGTCTGAAACATTTGCAGTTCTTGCAAACATCCTAATCTGAGTGTGTGTGTGTGTGTATGTGTCACTTCATCAAATTCATGAAACCATAAATTGTTCCTGTCTGGCATCAGCAGCTGCACTGGGGAGTCACTGGGGCTGGGCTGGAGGAGCCATCGGCCCCATGCAGTGACTGGGGAAGATCTTTTTAATGAGCTTTTCCCTATTCAAGGATTGAATCGGGGCTGTTAGGATGTCAGAGGAAGATTCATTGCCATATCTACGGGAGATTTATCTTTACTCTTCCATTTCTTTAAAAATGTTGTCCTGGAGGAGTTGTTACAGTGTCAATAAATGTGTCGTCTACATTTGTTAGTGCAAATGCAGTTATCAAATGGCAGAGATTTGTCTCAAGATTTTTATTTCCACCTTGCCGTGGAGGAATAGAAGGGGTTTCAAAAAGGGCAGTGTGATGGGCTTGTGGGGAGTGAGTCTCTGGCCACCCTGGCCCTGCAGAGCTCCTCTCTCTGCTGAGACCCCCATCATCTATCTCCGCTCCACCTACCCCCATCCTCTATCTCCTCTCCACCTACCCCCATCATCTATCTCCGCTCCACCTACCCCCATCCTCTATCTCCTCTCCACCTACCCCCTCATGCAGTTTGACTTCTTGGGCACATCCAGCTAATTTAGTTGTGCCTTTCAGCAGGGCTGGTGCTGGAGCAAGGTTTTATCATAGCCAGATGCTGTTGATGACTTGAGGTTTGGCTTTGGTTCAGTAAGAAGAGCTCTAGCTATTGAAGCACTGAGGCTGGGGCTGGCTATCATGGAGCCAGATGGTTTCCTTCCAAATGTTTAAAATCTATAAATCTTTAATCTATAAATTCTGTTGTCACTATGGAAATGATAGGGTGAGTGTTGCAATCCTCATAGTTACCCTCTGAGTAGATATCATCAAAGATTTAAAAGTCATTATTTCTTGGCTTTTTATATATTTATCCTTCTTTGTCTTTTCTTGGTATAAGTTCCTACAGGGGGGAGCAAAAAAAATCATCTAAGCTCTGAGTTGAAGAACATCAGAAATCAACCTCTCTGAACTGGATTTGAAAGCTTTTTTTTTTTCCAGTGCATTTCTTATCTTTTGTTTAGAGGGAATGTTGAAGGCCTGGGTGTATTTGTGAGATTTTTTTGTTATCTATATTCCAGCCAACTGCCAATTTTATTCTCTCAGTGATATTTTACCCATTTTTACAGAAAAGTAGCTGCTCACTTCACTTTTACCCTTGAATTTCTGTTTTAGAATAAATCCTAACAATTTAAATCCCCCTTAAATCCTGGGAGGGGCCTTGGTGTAGTAACCTGTTGCCCATGGCCAGGTGCTGAGGTTCAAGGGCACTGTGTCCTGTCACCTACACCATTTTTGCAGAACAATGTGGTTTAAAAACATCAGAGGATTCCTGTTTCTGCTCAGACTTGCTATGCCCAGAGTTATGGCTGCTCATGGGGCAGGGCACAATGATCTTCCTGCTCTGTCAATGAATTGGGCTGCAAAGTGCTGCTGCTGGGATGTGCCATCTAATTGGGGAGGGTCCCTTGTGGTTTTCTCTGCCAGTGCCACGTGAGCCCATCTACTTGGTTTTACCTGGCCTGTGCCAGTAAGCTCCAGTTATGGGTTTGGGAGCTGAGAAAGATGCCTTCTTGGAAAGAGAAATGCTTGTTTGGAGGGTGCTGAAGGAGGTGGACTTGCAGATCTGACCCAGAGGCTTAATCAAGGGAGGAAAGATTTGTTAGCCTGCACAAGTCTAAATCTTCCAAGCTGTGCCTGTGTGTGTGTACCTGAACTATCTGCTGCTCAGTGACTGCTGTGGGGCTGATGGACACCTCAGGAACCCAACCCTGGGCTCCAAATCATGGGAGGGAAACAATCCAGGCTACACTCCAAGTCTGAGAGTAGCAGCAATTATAAAACCAGTCTGGGCTCTCTTCTGTGATCACCAAGTGGTTGTTTTATTTTTAATTGTATGAAGCTCCATCCCACAGGGCAGTGCAGTCTCCCTGGGGCTGGGTCAGAGACATCCTCAGGGAACTCCCTGCTCGGGTTCAGCCCTCTGGTTATAACCTGCTACTGGTTATGCAGGTTGGCAGTGATGGGGTTGTGGACAGAAGTCCTAAAGAGATTAAAAAGGACTTTAGGGCCCTGGGCTGATTGGTGGAAGAATCAAGAGCTCAAGCTGTGTTTTCCTCAATCCCTTCAGTGGTAGGAACAGGAAAACACACCTGATGCACATGTGGCTGAGAGGCTGGTGCCACTGGTGGAATATTGTTGGTTTGGGTGTTTACTAAGAGCTGCTTTACAAGACACCAAAAGCCTTTGGAACTGTTTCCCCAGAGCATCCTCATGATAAAACTGGCTGCCCCAGGCCTAGATGGGTACACACACTGCTGGATCTAACACTGGGCAGCTGGGCCCAGAGCGTGGCAGTGAATAGAGTCAGATGCAGTTGGTGACTGGTCACAAGTGGTGACCCAAAGGGTTCTCAAAGACTGGAACAGGTTGCTCAGGGAAGTCCTCGAATCTCCATCCCTGGCTGTGATTAAAAGCTGTCTGGATATGGTGCTCAAGGCCATGGTGTAGTAGTGGCCCTGGTAGAGTTAAGGCCTTGATGGTCTTCAAGGCCTTTCCCATCCACAGTGGTCCTGTGACACTGGCTGCCAAAGGGCACAGAGATATGCATGCTGTGCTACAGGGCTGACCAGCTTCTGCTGGAGAGCTGTGTGCCAGAACTGGTGTGGCACTGGGCTGGGAGAGCATCACCTCCAGCCACAGCCACCAGCAGTGAGGAGAGCAGCTCCTGGGGCCCTTCTCTTGCTTGCAAAACCAGGGACTAGCCAGTCACGTAGATGAGTCTGAGGTGACCTGGCAAAGCCCTCCTTCAAAACAGGCTGGGGATGTGCCCATCCCTCCCAAAGTGCTGCCAGGGCAGAGCCAGGCCCTGCCCTTGTACCCATGCTGCTTGCCCAGGAGGTGCCATGCAGGGAGAGGAACACCTGCCTGCTCAACCAACTGCTGGCAGCAAGCTCTCTGTGGAGCATTTTGCTCCAGTGTAGCTTCCACTTCACTCAGACTCCCCAGAGAGGAATTGTGGAGTCTCCTTCTCTGGAGACTTTCAAGACCTGTCTGGATTAATTTTCTAAGTGATCTGCCCTTGTTTTGGTTCTGCTTGGGCAGGGGGGTTGGACTTGATGATCTTTGGAGGTCCCTTCCAACCCCTACCATTCTGTGATTCCAAATTGTTAGGGATAAAGCTTTCAATGTATCTGCCCATGCTTATGCAAATTTATTAAAATTAATGCAAATTGCAATCTATTGATTTATTTGAGAAATGATATTGGCAGGCGTGAGTGAGGCAGAAAGACACTGCACTGATTTATTTATTTTTTTTACTATCTTGTGGGGTTTTTTTCCAAGCACTGCACTCTTGTGCACAGCAAACAGAAGTGGTTGCAACTCTGTTTTCTGCTCACTTGATAGAGGCCAGAAAGCTGAACACCCAGTGGAGATAAACTGAGCCTGAATCCATTAACCACTCTGAAAATGAAGAGGATTACTGTCACCAGAGCCGTGTATCGGTGAACACAAAACACATGTGGAGGGGAGAGAATTTGTGCTCAACGTGTGAGAACCAGAACAGCAGCAACTCGTGGGTCCTGGTGGGAAAGAGCTTGGGAAAAATCCTGCTGAGAGGAACAGGAGCTGGGGAGGCTTCAGCAGAGGGGCACTGTGGATGGGGGAGATCCACACGCTGGGGAGCACCAGCAGCCTGTTGTTGTGAGGCTGGGAGTGGGGGGAGCCACCCTGCCTCCTGCCCAGGGCAAGAACCTGGGGTTCAGTTGCCCAGAATCAGAGCTGGGCATCTGAGATGGGCTGGAAGCAGCAAGGAGGCCCTGGGATAAGGGAGCTGAGCACCCCAAAGCTCTGCTCCTCCTCAGTTTGTGTCAGGGAAATCTGCCCCCCCCCCCAGCTGCAGTTTGTACCAAATGACTTGGTAGTTTATTTTTTAATTCCTTTTCAGTTTATAGTAATTGGCCTGAACCTTGGATTCCACATCTCCTCTCCACGTTGGTTTTTGATGTCCTTATTAGAGAGTCATGGTGTCTATCAATACCACATGGGTTTTATTTACATCAGGTTGTTAAAGGATACACAAGAAAAGGTGGCTCTTGCTATTTTGTATAGGAGTGGCAGGTTGGGGGGGTGCTGGGGGGAGTCACTGCTGCCATGACTTAGCTGCATGCTGGAGGTGGTGGGACAGTGCAGAGGGACAAGGTCAAAGCCTTTTCTAATTTAACTTTAGTTTCTGTCTTTGTGAAAAATGGTCCCTTGTTTTAGATGTTTATTTAAGGTAGAAGGACTTTTTTTTTCTCTTGTAGCTGGTTTGAAGGCTTGGGGAGGTACAGAGCAGGCCAGCATCTTGTGAGCCTCCTCTTGAAGACCTCAGTGAGAAGCCATGCATGGGAGGCATGTTTGGTGTCCTCAGTATTATAAATAACTGCTGGATGTGGTGGAAACAAGATGATGAAGAATTGATGCCCTCCATCAGAAATGTTAATGGAACATTTCTGTTAGAAGGGAATTACATGGTCATGTTTGTATGGCTTTTCATAGGAAAATATTTCATATTAATTGGCTACAGTGTGAATCTTAGAATAGAAAATGCCTCCTCATGTCTGGTTCTATATAGAAACCAACGAGGTAGAGCAAATTTGTTGCTAACCTGCAGCTTATATAGTATTTCATTTATTGGAAAGTCTAGTTAAATCCTAAACCTGCTGTTATATCCCCATTTATGGAGCAAACACTTGAAGCTCTTCTACTGGTTTAATATACTATTTGCTTAATGGGCCATTGACATAATCATTTGATATAGATCCCAGTCATACCACGTTACCAAGCCATGATATATTAATATAGCCACATATTAATGGTGGAGGGCAAGCATGTTATATTATTATCCATGACCAATTAGTTTCTGTCTATCTTAGGGACACAGTTATCTGGGCGTTAGTCTTTACAGGGCTGATATTTAGGAGTCTGAGCACTGAAGAGTGTTTCTTGACTCGTTTTGCAGGGTCACTCCCAGCCCTCAGTCTGTGAGCACAGCACCATCCCTGTGCATTTCCCCTTGCAGCAGAAGGGGTTTGTGTTTAATTACTGTTAACTGTTCTCTTCCATTTTTATCCCATGGATAACCAGCTCTTGCCCTCTTTAGCTCTCTCCTTGATCAGGCAGAAGATGGCCCAGCAAGTCAGAAGGGACTGGTGCTGTCAGGAAAGCAGGAGGCTCTGCAGAGTTTCATTAATAGAGATGCATTCATTTGCTCCCAAGCAGGGTTATTGTGCCACGGTTACGGTACCTAGTGCAGAGCTGTGCAGCAGCAAATGGGATCTCTTCTGCCTCTCACCCCCCCACGTTTGGGTTATTAATAACACTATGAAAATACGAGGGACCAGCGTGCAGACTCTGCTCTTTGTGGGACGCCTGCAGAATTAAGTGATCATTATAAATAGGAGGCAAAATTGGCATTTTATCCGTCTCGTACGCTGTAATTAAGTAGCTGATTTCTTCCTGATGTGGCAGCAGTAGTGGCTATAGAGAGGAGGAGAAAGGGTAATAGTCTTCTCCATCAGTTCTGGGAGGCTGCCTGATGCAGAAAAATAAAGCTGTAAAGTATGGAAAGTGTAGGTGATGAGGGAATAGAAGAGTCAATTAGAAGGACTAAAATAAGAGGTTTGATTTGCAGGCAGACTGCAAAAAGGACGAGATGTTGCAATGTTTGGATGGAAGAAAAAAAGATGGGACAACCTGGACATTCAGACTACAGGGAGGATGGTGCTGGAGGGAGGAACTTGGATGCACAAGTTGCTCAGCCAGCTGTTTTGGAGTATATATTTTTAATATTTTAAATTTTTAAAATTTTTTAATTTTTTTNTGGGGATGGTTTGTGTCAAATGCCAGGGAAGTGCTTTTCCTAAAGCTTTTTTTTTTTTAATTTTTTAATATTCTGGACTGGTTAAGTTAAAATTCAAATGCAAAAAAATGAAGGAAGAGACTTGAAGAAAAGCAGGCAAATTTTCTTGGTGGTTGCTGAATAGTTAGTGGAGAAATCACCACCCTGCCCATCTGGTGCACCCTGATACTCCACGGGTACCAGTCCATGCTTAGCCTGAGTGATAGGAAACACCTCCTGCCACTATTTTCTGCAGTGGGAACCCTGTCCTGTGTTCCCTGCTAAAGTCCAGGCTCTTTTCCCTGGGGTGTGATGGGGACTTGTAAGAGCATCTTTAACAGAGGTAACCAAGTAACTGAACTGAGGTCTCAAAGAAAACCTCAGCTTGGCCAGTTGTTAACTTTCTCAGCTTGATTTTTTTTTTTTGTAGCACTATTTTATGTTGGTGTTTGTAAATAATTTCCTAAGCTTTTTAGATGGAGGAAAACCCCTTCCTCTCCCTTCCTTCCCAAGTTGTTCTGCACAGATAATGTCAGAGTAAAATGTACCAAGCAGCATCTTGACAAGGTGCAACCCTCCAGCAGCTGTGCTCAGTCACACACCTGACCTACCCAGTAGCTCCCTTCCTCAGAAGCCCTTAGTTTGGGTTCTTGCCTCCCCTCCTGCTCCTCTGCTCCCCTGGATTTGGGGTGGGCTGGTGGCCCCAGGGAGCTGCCATTGCCAAGCAGGAGCCTTGGAACCCTTGCTGACTCTCAGAGGAGATGCTGAGGACTGCTCAGCACCCAGGGTAGCTGGGAAGCCTGCCCTCTGAGTGCCTTCTGTTTACTCCCTGGAGTAAATGGCATCTCCTCTGCTGTCCCTGAGCCCTTCAGTGGGTCCTACCAAGGTTCTTCACTCTCCCAGTCCTCCCAGACCTGCTGTGGGATGGAGCCAGGCACTGTGAGGCCTTCTCCAAGAAGTTTCTGCAGAGCCTGGAGGAGGAAAAAGGATGTGCATGGATTATCCTGCTCTAACTTAAGACAACTGGCAGCCATATGTGTAAGCAAACAAACTTTTATTACTTCTCTCTAAAAGAGATCGTTTTAAAAGCTTTATTTTCTTGCTGGTCGGCTAAGAAGCGAGCAAGGAACAATAGATTCAAGCTGAAATAATTTGCATTTATGATGAAGACAAGGAATATCTACCTTGCATTTTCCTAAAAAAAGAAAAATTAAACCCCATTTTTAATTAACTGATAAACTATTAATCAAATTTTTGCAATGTTAGGTGACACATTATTCATTTAGATAGAATGACTGTGAACTTAAACTAATCAAATCTGATTTGCCCACATACGCTTGATTGAAATACATTTTAACTAGCATATACAAAGAGAAAATCTTGGATTTCTTACCTAATCTTCAGAGTATACTGCTGAGTTAATAAGGGCAGTTTTTTTTTTTAAATGAGACCACCATTTCTTAATCTGCATATCAAAATCAAGAGCAACTTAATTGCAAAACACATATTCCTGAAATCTAATCATTATACTGCTTTAAGGTATTTTATTGAAGCATGTTAAATTATGGACAGAATATTAATGATGAAGCTAATCAAACCCAATTAGTCACTTCTAACAATAGTCACATAAATATACAAGTCAGGTACTAAAGTACTGTAGGTATGGGTTTAAGTTTTCTTTATATATATATATAATTGATGTGGTATATAGGAATTATATACTCGTTGTTTTTCATCTCAAGATCTAGGACAAACCCTTTTCAAGGAAACACATGATGCCCCCAGACAACAGGGCAGGTCTCTCAGCATCAGACCTGGCACTCCTGAGTTTTGAGTCGATGGGCACGTGGCTACCAGGGCAGAAGGGGGGATGTGCCAGGGTGCCGGCATGTGTGCTTTGCTCGCCAGCTGGTGGCCTGTGTTGGAGCTTCCAGTCTCTGTTCCAGGCTCACACTGCACTGGGCAGGATTTGCACGTGCTGCTGTTGTGGTATAGAAGCGTTCAAGAAAAAAAAACAAGAAATCAGTGTCTTCCTGTGAGCTCAGATACAGAACCTTGTGGAAATTTAAGAGTAATGCTCATGCTGATTCCAGTCGAGTGTCCTTTGAAATCCACCCAAAGGATCAGAATCAGTTTGGTTGGGCTTCCTGCATGATAATTACAGGAGGGCAACTGCCATCTACTCCATCAGAAAAACCCCCACAATACAGGGGTCACAGATGACCTTCTACTGCTGTGGCTTTTGAAAGATTGTGTTTTGAAAATCCTTTTAAATTACAACTCTGGGAATTTCCATAATTATTCAGGTCACAAAGAAAATGACTTTGCATATTTATAACCCCTCTCTTGCACTTTGAGATTTAAGGACATGTATTTTCTAATTTGTGATAATCTAATTTCAAGAAGGGGTATCCCTAAATAATAGGTATTGTTTTAGAGCCACACAGAGAAGCCCTGACAGGACTTGCAATGCCATCAGTGCCAGTGCTTGTGCTGGGCCAGGGAACTGAGCAGCATTTTCCTCCCACAAGCTGTGATCAGTCACCTCAGCATCATCCTGTGCAGATCAGATGTGAGGGTGCTGGGGAAAGGCACTGGGATACCTCCCCTGCTAAATGTGATGGAAATGGGTGATGAGCACAGCTGGCAAAGTGGGAAGGGAGGCAGGAAGCACTAAGAATGGCATCTTGAAATCCACTCGTGTGAAAAGACTTCAGTGAAACAAAAGCTGCTGTTCAAAGCAGGGCCAAGAGCTTGAGATATAAACAAGATGAAAATTTCTACCTGCTCTGCAATTCCAGCTGGTTTGCTCACAAATAGTGCTCACATCCCCAAGAAGAGACCAAGGGCTATCTGACCTGATAACATGCTTATGTCATCTTTAATGTGTATAGCTTTTTTCCATAAGGAATTGAAACTTCTGGCAAGTTTAAAAAGGGAGGTGACTGATGCTGCATTGTAAGTAGTCAAATTAGAGACTTCCTCTGCTCCTTCATAAATATCTGGAAACCTGCCCATGCTCCAAAGGCTGTTTTATTCTAGCCTTTCTATAAAAGGATTGAGACGTTCACTCCAATATAATGTAGAAGCACCTTCATAGGAAGAAAACACAAGGTGCTAGGGAGCTTTCTCACCTGTCAGTGAAATGTGTCAGAGGAACAGATGTCTGCAAACTGAAGTTGAAATTGGAAATAAAGCAGCTCTTTCAAAGTACCTGCTGGAAGTGGCTGCTGGGATTTGCAGTGGGTTCTGCCTGTTCCTGGTGTCCTGGAACCCATAGCTGCTTAGGGTGTTTTCTGAGAATAAAATGGAATATTGTGAACTAGGTAAAGCTTAGTAGCTGGGTGGGTTTGTTACATCATGCCTGTGCTGCAAACAAAAAGATCTGCTGCTGTAGATGAATTAACTTCAGTGTGGCTTGAGTACAGTTCTGTTCCTGCTATGGGACTGTAGCCCCAGCAAGCTGCAGATCATGGCATTTGAATTCATCAGCATTAAAATTTAACAAGTACATTTAACCAAAAAAAAAATAATCTATATCTAAATTGCATGGAGGTAGTGATAAAAAGGAGGTAATTCAGGCTAAGATATTGCATTAACTTCCCTGTGAATGGGCCTTTCAGACAGTGTGGAGCCTGGCTGAAGTCACTGAACTAATGCCAGATACTTTCCTGGGAGCCCAGGGAGATTTGGTGTGGAGGTGTCAGCCTCCTCTTTGACTTTAATGTGTGTGGGGGGGGTTGACAGATAAGGTTAAAAACCCAAAAACCAGCAATCAAACGAAACACCACCACCAAAAAAGCCAAACAACAAAAAAACCCAGAACAAAACCAACAGGAAAAAAAATCCCCCCAAACAAACTCACAACACCCCCTGAAAAAAAAAAACTACCTAAAAAGCCACCCACTTTTTGAGGTTTTTCTTTGCTATTTCTTAAAGGTGTTTTGCTGCTAGAAGCATCTTTCTGGAAAGCATTTTTCCTCCTCAATAGCTTCACTGAGCCTGGGCAAAAATATGACCAACCCATGTATTACTCCAGCTTTGCCAGTGATTTGATTAAGATTAGCTTTTTTTATCTCTGTAACAAGTTAATTTTATATATCTTAGTTGAGATACAAGTGCTGATATATTAGGAAAAAAAAATTAACTCTATGTAACTTTGCATGATTCTTAAAGGGTTTGCTGTAAAAAGAATGAAAGTCTGTCCATTGCTGCCTTCTGTTGAAACACCTCAAGTGCTAAAAGGAACAAAGCCCAGATCCCTTGAATTCTTTTAATCATGATGAAATTGAAGGGCTTACACAATATTGTAGAGTACTCTGCACATACTGAGTCACCACAGTCAGTTGTCAGTTCTCCTATAAAAATTACTGAAAATCATTATTGTGGGATTTATTTCCCCAGCAGTTTCTCTAAAAATAAAAATGGAACCCAGATTTCCTCAAAGCCTCTGCTTCTCAGCTGTTTGAAAACTGAAAGTTAGCAGCGAAAGCTGCAGCCTGGCAGTGTTAAATCCCTTTTCCTCTGCGAGCCAGGGCTCTGCAGCATTGGCAGCTCCTGGGGATGGGGTCAGAGCTCTGAGCACAGCCAGCTGTACCACCCTTCCTCCCTGGCAGGTCTCAAACAGTTTGCCATGTGCCTTTGAGCTCAGACAAGCCCTCCAGAGCTGCAGAGAAGGTAGAGTGGGACAGCTCCTCTTCTGGAAGTCTCCTAGTTGGCTCCTGAGTGACAGCAAGGTTCCCCAGGAGGCTTGGCTGTGGAGGAGGGTAGGGAAGGGTTTGTGCTGCTGCTTACAGCTGTGCAATGAATGACACATCCTCCTTCTGAGAGCAGGCAATTGCCAGATGTTGACACCCAAGTCTCCAAGCAGACCTGGCTGGGCTGTGAAGATGTGTGCACTCTCTTCTGAAGACATATGAGTTAAAGAAGAGGCTCAGAATGAAAGCCTGGCTCTGTTGAAATGAGTGGCAAGACTCCCATTCACTTTGGATTGTCAAAATGATCTGTAGAGCCCTCTATGATTTGTGTTCTGTTAATAATTATTACTTCTACATAAAAGTAAACTTCTATATTTAAAACTTATAACTTGGCAACCACAAAATGCACATGTCTATAATGAATAACCATCTGAGCCTAATATTGCTCCAGCTTTCCTCCCTTCTCACCCCTTTCTGTGTTTTACCTGCTCTTCAGCTGTCTAAACTTCAGGCTGTAAGGTCTTCTGGGCAGAGATCATAGTTTTTTGCTGGCAGAGGAAAGCACCTCTGTGGCTCTGTGTCAAATAAGGGAAATATTTTTAATCTGGGGAAACAAATGTTCATGAGTTTGACAATTACAGAACATGAATGCAAGTGAGCAGGCATGCGTGTCTAGAGAAGTGCTTTCTACATACACATATTGTTTCCTTTTAAAGACATCTGCATTTACTGAATTCAGGCCAGAATTTGGCCTCCAAGTTTACTATTATTATGCCTCAATTCAGCAAAGCATGACTGGAGGGAGACTGAAAATTAAGTATATATCTAAGTGCTTTGTTGGACGGAGGCCTTGAAAATTTGGTGCATTTGTGCTCTTGTAATTTTAAAATGAAACCTTATTGTAAGTCTTCAGTTTCTTATTCTGTCACTTCCTCACTTATTTTGATTTATTGCATATAAATTTCCTAAATTCTAGATGCTTTTGGAAAAAAAAAATCCTCACAATACATTGAAATCAAATGTAAAAATAAAAGTATCTGCTCTTCACTGAACTACAGTAATATCCTCTGTGCATCAGCATTGCTTTTGTGTGTAAACAGCAGCTCCCCTATCCCCTGCTAAAGTCAAACACTTGGGTTTTTAGCCAAGAGCAAATGTATCTGCTCCAAAATTGGGGGGTTTCATGCTCAACAAGCCCTACCCAGTTTGGTTGCTGAGAATGGTGCTGCATCTGCCCTTCACTGAGCTACTGAGGAAAAACCTTGTTGCACAGGTGTTCAGAAGTGTTGTCCTTCCAGTCCTGCCACCTTTCCTCTGAGCTAGCTATAATTGTCCATGCAAATTTTAAACCATGGAGATACCAGCTCAAGGATGTCTGCTGGTTGCTGCTGCAGCAGAGTGAACCATGTGTGCATAGGACTTCACTTCCTCACAGTGTAAACTGAGTTGTTTTTTTTTTCCTCACTAAATAACAATGAGAAACACCTAGTGGAAATCTTCAGGCATCAGAAAACACAAAATGAATTGACTTTGGATTTTCTTTGTCAAAGATGCTGCGTGAATCCACAGGGGGAAAAAGTGCTGAATTTACAGGGCTAAGCCTGGAGAGCTCCATTTTAAGTGCCATCTGCAGTGGTGGTTTATGAGATGAAGTTTGCTCCTCTAGAAGTTATAATGAGACCACCCAGTCCCTATTACATATGCCATGGATTAGAATTCACATGGTAATGATTTATCACTATTACCAAGACCAGATTTGATCTGGCAATGCAAAAAAAAAAAAAGTGTGCAAATTGTGCTACAAGTCCCCTCAGCCTTAGAGCCTTCAGAGAAACTCTTGGATGAGTTATCTGGGTTTTTCTCCCTTGAGGAGAGCCCATGAGGGTGTAAGTACTTCCACTGAATCCACGAGAGCTGTCTCAGTAATTGGGATTACATGCTTCAGAAAGGTCATGCAAGAGTGAATTGTAATATGCATCTGGTTTTCTAGCAGCAAAAGTACTAGGATGGTGCTTTCTGGCTTCCTTTGGTTTGTCACAGTCCTACCCCAGTTGTTTGCCTAAAAAAAAATGATGTAATGCTCAATAGAGTTTGGAATTTTACCTAGAGGAATTAAAAGTAGTAGGAAACCAAAGGTGTCTTTATGCAGTGTTTTAGAATAGAATATTAAAATAGAATTTTCTGTCCAGAAACAAAAGGTGAAAGGGAAGTTGGGTGACAGGGAAACAGGTTTAAGCTGGTCAGGGAAATACCCTGTTTTCACCTGAGCAGATTTGTAAACGTGCATAAATAAGTATATGTAAATATATCTAAATGGTGAATGAGAAATTACAAGTAAAAGGATAGGCAAAGTTATTAATGAAAATTAATGATGAATCCAGTCTTTGTCATTAAAAGCTCTGCTTCAGTCCTAGGAACTTAAAAGTTTGGGAAGCAATTTAAGGCTGCCATGCTGGCTTGTAAAGAGAACCCAGGCATTCAGGAGCAATATCACTTTATTACTTTGGAGCAGGAGAGTGGGAAATACTCAATTAGCAGGCACACCTCCTTTTGGGCCTTCCAACTGGAAACCAAGGAAAAAGACAGGAAAAAAAAGGTGTATAACCTGCTCTTGATCACAGTATTCCTCATAAAAACCTCCAAACTGGCTTCTCCTTCTGCTACTACAGGTATAAATCACTGCTGAAGCCAACAGAGTTATACCAGCTTTAATTCTGGGCCATATGAGAGGAGAGTGAGGCCCTTAATGTATTCAGCTCTCCAGACTATCTTTACTATTACACTGATCAGAAAGCTCTCCTCCTTCACAGAGAAAAGATGAGGGGAAAAAGCAAAGTGACACTAATCTTTTCTGAGTCAGGCTTTCCTCTTGGGTGTGACTACATGCAGAAAAGCTGGGATTTCCAGGTGATCCTAATGGAAGATGGCAGAAGCAACTACAAAGTATACAAATAAAGCATCCAAGTTTCCTGCATCAAACCAAGCAGGCCAGTGCTCGTGGTATAGAAGCCAGGATGCAGTCAGCTGTGCTGCTGCAGGGAGCCCAGAGCACAGCAGAAGCATGGAAATAAATGATGTTGTTATTATTGTTAGCAAACACCTAGTAAGACCATAATGCACACTGAGAGTTGGCTCTCTTGCCTTCCAAAGCTACCCTGTAAATGCTTTGGGATCAGGAAATAGGATTACTACAGATGGTTCCCCCAGAAAGATTGTCCCAGCTTTTCTTAATGTCCTGGTTTGAGGGAGAACTGAGCTGATTCTGGTCAGTGATTTCACTTCTCAGCTCCCTGCCCTGGTTTTTATGGCATCTGAGGAGGGCTCAGTTCTGCTTTTGATTCTGATCTGTGTGTTCCTGAATCCAGCACCAGAATCCAGCTCCCACCTGCCTTTGGGCTCAGCCTGGGACTGTTTTGGTGCCTGCTCCACAGTATCAGTGGTGATGGAACTGCCATCAGAGAGGGGAGGTTGGGTTTGATGCTGGTTTTGTATTTATTTGTATATATTCTATTTTATGATGATGATTTTCATTTTCACTAAAGCTGTTCTAGTTTCTTTTGCTAATCACTGAGTCTCTCTCCCTTAGTCCCTTTCTCTTCCCCTTTGGGGAGGGAGGGGGGTTAACAGTGTCTAAAGGGCTGCCCTGACCCTAAATTAACTCTTAAGTAGCTGCTCCCAGATATCTGTGGTAATATGTGTATCTCTGTGCACACGTATGGGTAATTTCTGACTATTTTCTGTATCTTGACTGAGTCCAATAAGCAAATTCAGGCTCCTTTTATTTAGAAATGCAATATACTGATGGAATCTTGAGGTCCAGTAGCCTTAAGCTTAATATAACAGAAAATCAGGCCCCCTGTTCTCCCTGCAGAGGAGAAACAAACGAACATCAATATGCTTAGTACATCATCCTGCTGAAAAACTGAACCTGAGGGAGCATCAGTTTGAGGGTTCTCAGATATTACAGTGTTCTATTACATGGATAGTTGGGTGTTTGGCTGGCAAGAGACAGGAGAAGCTGGTGACAGTGAGCAAATAAATACTTAGCTGTCAGTGCCCTCCAAATTACATTTTAAGCATGAGTTAAGGTGTTTCAGTTTGTAACTGAAAAATAAGTAGCCTGTTGGTGTCATCTGGAAAGCCTCTTATCTTACTCTGATGAGAAAGGGCAGGAGAGAGGAAGATGCTAAAGCCAGTACCATGTGATGATGTTTTGAACCAACAAGCATTTAAAAGCCTTATTTATTATTATTATTATTCTACACCTGGACAAGGAAAGGTGTCAAATAGTGTGACTCCATTGGCATCATCCAAACGTGAAACCGCTGGCTGTTTCAATCTGTTTAGGCTGCAGGAGGTGCAGGCTTTGCAGAGCTTCACTCCTCTAGTTCCAGTGACCCCAGAGGGACTGGGTCTCCTTCCAGGTTTACCAGTGCAGGGGTGTTTGTGGCAATAGTTGGGGTTTTTTTTGCAAGAGGGAGCTCCAAAAGGACATATCTGTAATCTTAGGAATATTCATTGGGGAGGTTAATCGTATTGTTCAGAATGAAACTTCTGGATAGGAAAAAATTCAATTATTACTGGTGGAGTGGAGTCAATTATTCTTAAATATTTCCTGGTGCACTTATCCTCCTGGCAAGTCACAGTAACAAAGGCTTTTAATCTTGAAAAAGTTGAGAGTGGCTGGAAGTTCAGAACGAGCACGGACAGTTAGTGTTACAATGATCCAGTTATATACAATTCTAAGGTAGAATTAAAAGTCTTATGGCATTTTGAATATGACTTAGCTTAACATGAGGATACTGAGCTCTGCCAGCAGCCACGTCTTGGGCTACAGTGCAGGAATAACTGCTGACTGCTTAGCTATCCACGTGCAAGGGAACATGTACACTTTGCTTATTTGCCTTTCCCTTAATTACAGGGAGTTCTCCAGAATTTTCCCTGAGGTTTTATGAAAAACGGCTGGTAAAGCATCTAAAAGATTTCATGTAGTAAACAAGTAAACACAGTTCTGCAGCTTAGAAGGCCACACTTTGATGGGATTTATTTTCTATTCCATGGTTTCACTGGTGACAATGGTTTTGTACAGGTTATAAGTGCAAAAGGAGACCCAGAGCCAGGCTTTGTGCTCCTCTTTGGCAAAGGCCGTGTCCCATCTGTTTGTCACTATTGGAACAACATTTCTTCATTGGCAGATGAAAACCAAAATACACAAAAGGATCCACTAAATTATTCCATACTCTCCTCAGTACAACATACAGTCACTACTCTGATGTGATGCACCCTCTTAGTCTGGCCAGAAGACTTCAACACAACACATTTAGTGACTGATGTACCAGTGGCATGTGAACAGGAAAAGAGAAGCTATAGGATACCTTTATGTTGTACTTAGAAAAATGTCTTGTGATACAAAATTCCTACTTTGTGGCTCCTCTTGTTAGGGTTTTTTGTTTGTTGGCTGGTTATTTTTTTTCTTTTAATATCAGGCAAAAAAGGAAGGATTAAATAAGACTGATATCTGTGTTGTGCATCTGGTTTGTTCTCCCAATACAGTTGTGATGAAATAGGATCAAACTAGAGCTGTATCTGTAGTATATTCAAGACCTCAACTGGAGAGAAGTTGAGCAGCCTGGAAGGGAGTTACTATGAACATACAGAAGGATCACAAGATTTGTACAACCTGTTTAAATTGGAGTTGTTATTTTGCTTGCTGATGACAATATGTAGACAACCCTTGTCCATTCAGAGGCTATGGAATCCCTCAGTGACAAACGTGCCAGAGATTTCAGCTAACTTTCAATTATTCTTGAAGATTACGGATGTAGTTATTTTATAAACCAAACTACCCAGCTGCAGTTGCAAATTTTTATTTGCAAGATTGGAAGCTGTATTAAAGTCTGGCTAAAGCTCACTTCCAGCTTGAGTAACCATGCTTTGAAAATTGTTTCTAAATTCCTCATCTGTAGAGCTTTAACAAGCTCTTCAAGGGGGATGGGAAGCTGCATTTGGAGAAGCACACAGCACATCTTATGTCATCTCTAAAACACAAGTGGGTGTTTCTGGTGTGTGCTGGGTTAGTTCTGCTCATGGAAAGGAAACCCTGGAAGAAGGAAAGCCCTGATCTCAACACGGGGAAGATGCACCTTTGCACCTCCACCGTATCACAGTGGTGCTGGGTGGGGAGTCAACGTAAACCCCTCTGCTCTGCTGGCAAACAGATCTGCTGGGCATTCATTTTTCCACGTAGCCAAGCCAAGTGATTTCACTGAACCTTAAAAGCATTTTGCAATCCTTCAGGTCATAGCGGCCTGTTTATTCCCTGTCAGCCGGCCTGACGGGGCAAGCTCTGAGCTCAGTTATTGTGACACCACCTCCCCGCACGCAGCTGGGTTTACTGGAGCGGTTCGATTTTCCGAACCGAAGGCCTGCGCGCCTTGGGACCGCGCTCCAAAGCAGGCCGGAGCAGCGGGCTGAGGCACAGGCCGTGGCCCATCGCACCCCCCCCCNCAGCCGGGTGCCTCCCGCGGGCGCGGCGGGCCGGCTGGCTACCCAGAGTGCAGCAGGCAGGCGGCGGCAGGCACCGAGCTGCCGGCTCTCTCTCTCGGCCCGCCGGCGGCAGCGGCAGCCGGGCCCAGGCGGCGGCGCGGCCCAGAATGCGAGTGTGAGATGCTTCCCCCGACAGCGGCGCCCCGGGCCCAAGCGGCGGCGGTCCCCGCGTGGATGAGGCTCTGGAGCCGGCGCTTCGTCCTCCACAAACATTTCTATAGGACTCATTCGCCTTGTTGAGGAGATTGGCCCGACCCGGCCGCCTCTCCCCTCTCCCCACACCCCTCCTCGCCGCCCCCCTTGAGACAGCCGGCCCGGCCCGGCGGGCATGGAGGCCCCCGGCGGCGCCTCGCCGCTCAGCCCCTCGCTGGTGGGCCGCCTCCGCCAGGAGCAGGAGAAGGTAAAGGCCAAGGCCGCCGGGCCGCAGCGTGAGGAGGGGGTTGCGGGCGGAGGGGGGTGG